>JBBHKE010002024.1:0-104536 GCA_037447655.1 Zygnema cylindricum | reverse complement strand
GAAAAGGCGAACAACCTGCCTCCACCTTCTCTCTCTAGCCACCATATTTGTTGTAGTCACAGAAAGATAGAGAGGGTGGTTGAACCATGGCTACCTTAGTTCAACAGACACTTTTTTTTAGTAGGTTGCTAAATATATACTTGACAGACCCAGGATTTGCGATTCTGTGTCCCCCATTGGACTACAGAATTTAGGAAGCCTCTAGATAGCTTTTGGCTTATCCTTCTTTAGTTAAGATCAAAGACACTCACGTATGCAAACAAGCAATCTGACTACCCCCTTGTGCAGTCGGGACTCCCCTGAGTCCTCAGCAAAAGAAATCACTAAAAACGCCCGACCAGGCCATTAGTTATAAAGTGGCAAAGATGCCAATATATATATAAGCTCATTGGGAGAAAGGCGACTACCTCCTAAATCTCCCAAATCCTAAACCCCTCTCACAACTCATATCTACTAATGCACGAACGAATAAGGGAACTGTAAAGTACAGAAAGGTACTGTGGCCGGTGTACTTTCTGTATGGTCTGTGTACGACTCGCTCATTGAGTGGACGCATGTCTCTTTTGGACTTGCCTTCATGCTCTCTAAGATTCCCGCTTTCATATGTTATTTTGCCACGTGGCACCAGGTCATGTCACGCCTGAAAACCGCCAAATCGCCCATTCCGCGATCTCGGCGATGATGCGCTCCGTCAGATCCAAAACGGCTTTGAATGCCAGCCGTTGAAAATCGATGTCCGATAAATTTGTTGCGTGCGGTTTCACGTTCGCATTATAATCCGATTTGTTTTTATGTTACATATCCGTAGTTCAGTAAATCGGATTGGTGAACTCTGACATATTTAAATACATATCATACCCCATATTTCTAACGGACTTCAACGACAGACCGGCTAAGGCTGACGGCTACGCCTCGCCGTGCCGGTCGGAGGTTCGAGTCTTGCCGCACTCAACCTTTTTGGTAGAAGTGACTTATGTCACTTCTTCTTACATGCCTACTGTGCAAAGGCAGCAATGGCTCCACCACCCTCTCTCTCTTTCAGTAACTACGACAAGTATGTGGGATAGAGGGGAGAGGTGGAGGCAGACTGTCTACGCTTTTCTTTTCTATTTTTCACTAAGCTATCCAGACCTAAAAAATACCTTATAAATCTAATAATTCAACACTCCCCTTATTTTCTAGTCTAATTTAACCTTTTCTTTTTATCCACACTTCTCTCTGCAATATTTTAATTTGGGTGAGGGCACAAGTTTGGTCATCATATCAGCAATCGTTTCTCCATCTGGTTTATACACAAGATTAATAATTTTGTTTACAACTTTTTCCCTCATAAAACTTAGCCTTATGTCCATGTGTTTAGCTTTGAAATGATGTTTTGGATTGGGTGCAATTGCAATTGCAACCTGATTATCACAAAATGCTTCATGCACCCCTTTCTTCATGTACCCCTATTCTTGCGGCAAAGACTTTACCCACATCAATTCTTTCACAGCAGAACAGGAGGCCATGTACTCAGCCTCCATAGTGGACTGAGCAACCACCTTTTGTTGCTTGCTAATCCAACAGCAAGTACCTTCTCCCACATACAATACATACATCGATGCATCTCCATAACTGACATCACTCTAAGTGGGGATGTCAATGTGCTCCCCTCCCAAATGTAACCATAACTCTTTTGTACCCACCAGATATCTCATGACTCTCTTTGCTGCCTCCAAGTGTTTCTTTCTAGGATCATTAAGACTCCTATTGAGAACTCCAACTGCTGCTATGTCCGGCCTAGTACAATTCATAAAGTATATTAGACTTCCTACAACTTGCCTTTAAGGAATAGACTTCAAAAACTGTTTTTCTTCGGGACTCATCAAGTCCTCTAAGATTATCACTCCTTCCTATACACTCCCATCACTTATTTTCTTCAAGTCCATGGGAGTGGTACAAGTGTTTGCCTTTTCCATTAGGAATTTCTCGAGCATATTCCCTATAACATCTTTCTCAGTAAGTTTGATAATCCTTTTTCTTCTATCTCTTTCCATTTGTATCCCCAAGATATATCTTGCCTCACCTAGATCTTTCATATCAAACCTGCTTCTAAGATCTTTCTTTAACTTATTGATTTTTTCCATGGATTTACCTAATAGTAGCAAATCATCCACCATGATTGCAATAAAAATAACACGATTCTCATCTTCAAACATATAAATAGAATGGTCTGAACTGATCCGGATATATTTTAGGCTGGTGAGAAACTCATCTAGTTTCTTATTCCATTGCGTGGTAGCCTGCTCAAGTCCACATAAGGACATTATAAGTCTGCAGACTTTGCTCTCCTCACCTTCCTCTACAAAACCTTATGGTTCCCGCATGAAGATTTCTTCCTCTAGTTCACAATTGAGGAAGGCGGTCTTAATATCCATCTGGTGTATTTCCATGTCTTGCGCTGCCACTAGACTAAGAAGAATCCTTACTGATGGGAACCGTACCACAAGAGCAAATGTCTTCACATAATCTATCCCTTCTTTTTGAGTGAACCCCTTTGCTACCAACCGAGCCTTATATCTTTCAATGGTATTATCTGGGATTAGTTTCAGTCTAAACACCCATTTGCACCCGATTAGTTTTCTGTTCGGAGGACAGTCCACCAGTTCCCAAGTATTTGCTTCCAAAATGGATGCCATCTTATCTTTTATGGCTCTAACCTATCTATCCTTCTCCGGAACTGTCCATTACTTCTCAGTATGATTGAGGCTCATCAAGGTGAGACAACTTACTTACCCTGTGAGCGATTTGTCTTTTGTGTAGCAATTTGCTGATCCTTCGTCCTCCTTCAAAGTCTGAAGCTGGGATGGAGGGAAGTCTCGGGTTCCTCCACACTATCTCATCGGCTTCCCTATCCATTGAAGCCGATTCCATCTTCTCCTCTTCTGTCTCCTCGAAGAGCGTAGGAATATGGGCGTATTCATTTTTATCTTCTTCATCTTAGATCTCCCCTCAATCTGCAATCACTTTTTCACTCATGTCTCTCTAGGAAGTTCTGAGTCTTCCTCACCCTCGGACTCAAAGCTGATTTTTATCTTCTTGGTGTATTTGAAATAGTCAAATGACTTCTCTTCATCCATGACAACTAGATGCTTTACCAGAATGATATCTTGTTTAGCTAGGTCACAGACTCTATATCCTTTGACATCCTCATTATATCCCACAAAAAATCCCGGTTTCCCTTTAGCATCTAATTTCCAGTTCTTCCTATCTGTGTCAAGACTGTAAACTTCACTCCCGAATACATTCAGGTGCGAAATATTTGTTTTCCTTCTAACCCATCTCTCATAAGGTGTCATTCCTTTCACAACTGAGGTAAGGACTCTATTCTTGATGTAGTTAGCATAGTTCATGGCCTCAGCCCAAAATCTTTTTCCTATCCTTTTGTCGGCTACATACTAAATACACTTTCTCCTAGAGTCCGGTTCAACCTCTCAACTACCCCATTTTATTATGGATTATAAGGTATAGTTTTGTAATGTTGACCTCCCTCCTCCCTTAGATAATCCTCAAACTGGTTAGAGGTATATTCTCCCCCATTGTCACTTTTTATCCTCTTAATGGGGGTTCCGTGCAACTTCTCACTCCAGGCTTTATATTCTTTGAAGTAAGTTGGTGCTTCAGACTTTGTTTTTAGGAATTAGATGTTGTTATACAACCACCATTGCAGGCGGAGAACTAGCAGTAGTAGTGGAAGTAGACATGAAAAACAACAGAAACTATCAAAGTACCTGCTCAACAACCAACTTAGAACTGACACAAAATATGACTCAGAAAGCCAATATGCTTCAAATATGCCACAGTGATACAAAATACGGTAAACTGACAATTCCCAAATTTGCAACCCAAACGACCTTGTAAACCATAAGATATGATGTGTGGAAGTTTCCCAAAAACTGCCCTTAGAAAATCATATTCCCATAACTCGATACTACAAAATTGGCTAAGTCCTAAGTTATATGCTCACAGTGTGTATCTACTGATCTACACTAATTTGGGTAATCGTTAATACGGTTATTATCTTGACTAACGACAAAGCATCCTACCCGTACGTCACTGTACCTCAAAAACCCTAATTACTATTTTCTAAAAACCTGATTAATGGAACACTATTTTATATCACACTAAACAACAAACTAATGTTATTCAGATATTTACAAAAATTGAATCGTACACAAAATGTTCCAAATGCTTAGTCAGCGGTGACTGCTAAAGTCCAGCCGAATGTGGTCGTGTAGTACGAAGCACCTGAGTGCTTCGTCACTTGTGGTCCCACGCGAATCACGCTTGTGGTCCCTCGTGAATCACGCTTGTGGTCCTAGGTGAATCGCGTCTGTTGGAACAGATTCGATCGACGATGGTACCGTCGAGCTGTACCATATGTTTCCGGAATACTCGGGACAGATCCCGTTCGTCTGATCATGTGAATCGCATCGTCAACTTTTTGACACATATGGTTGACAGTCGGCGCTACTTTGAAAAACGTGTATACGTTCTTTCGCCGACACGTGTCCCTGCAAAAGTACAATACACTCTACTGTACCTTTTGCTATTAAAACACTAATGAAGGTAAGTATTACAGTAGACTACTAGGAAAAATATCCTAAATAATTTTTACCCCTATTGACTGAAATAAAGATTTATAAATTACAACACTCCCCTAAATCTTTAGACTCAGTTACTCGCTTAGTCCAGTATCATCTCTGCAAAACTTTTGATTTAGGAGCAGGAAGGGCTTTTGTTAACATGTCAGCCACCATCTTCTCGTCTTGTAAATAACACAATTTAACGACTTTTGCAAGTACCTTTTCTCTAACAAAGTGAAGTGTAGCATCTATGTGTTTGCTCTTAAAGTGATGGTTGGGGTTAGAGGCAATTGCTATGGCAGCTTGGTTGTCACACCTGATTGTTTCAGGGCCAGTTTGCATATACCCAAGTTCCTGTAAAATGGACTTGACCCATAGGAGCTCCTTGAGGGCGGAAGCAGCTGCCATATATTCTGACTCCATTGTGGATTGAGATGTAACCTTTTGTAATTTGCTACTCCAACTGCAAGTTCCATCTCCTATCTTCAGAACGAAGCTGGTCTTAGATTTTCGGCTTGGCATGTCCCTATAGCTAGCGTCGCTCCACGTCTTGATTTTCACCTCTCCTCCTCCGAAAACAAGCTTGAGATTTCGAGTACCTGCAAGATATCTCAACACCTTTCGCTGCTTCCCAGTCTGCCCTTTTAGGATTCTATAAACTTCTACTGAAGACTCCCACAGCTGCTGCAATGTCGGGTCTCGTACAGTTCATGAAACATATAAGACTTCTAACTACCTGTCTACATGGCTTTGAAGCCATAAACTCTTCCTCCCTTGTCTCTAGACTCTCACCAACATTTATGCCTGAATCTGTATCAATTCTTTCAAATTTCTGCATGAATTCCATGGGAGTTACGGATCCTTTCACATCTTTCATTTCAAATATTTTTAGCATGTTACCTATTGCTTCTTTTTGAGTCATTGTAATCAGCCTCTTATTTCTGTCTCTTTTCTACCTGTATTCCTAAGATATATTGGCCTCAACGAGGTCTTTCATCTTAAACCTGGACCTTAAAGTCGTTTTAATGCTGTTTATTTCATCCATTAACTTACTTATTAATAGTAGATCATCCACAAATAAAGGAATGTATACTATCCCATCCTCTCCTTGTAAGACATATACAGAATGATCTGAGCTAATTCTCTTAAAACCTAGCCTTGTCAAAAACTCATCTAACTTCAGATTCCACTGACGCGGGGCTTGTTTTAGCCCATACAATAATTTCATCAATTTACACACTAATTCTTCCTTTCCCTTTTCAACATACATTTCAGGTTGTTTCAAATAAATTGTTTCGTCTAACTCTCCATGCAAGAAAGCAGTTTTAACATCCATCTGATGTTTTTCCATATTCTTTATGGTTGCTAGACTTAGAAAAATTCTGACAGTGGGAAATCTAATAACTGGGGAGAAGGTTTCCTCAAAGTCAATACCTTCTTTTTGATTATTTCCCTTAGCCACTAGTCTGGCCTTATACCTTTCGATGGTATTGTCCGGGTTCAGCTTCACCTTGAATACCCATTTGCTGCCGATGGCTTACCTGCCCGGAGGAAGATCCACCAGCTCCCATGTGTGTGCCTCCATAATGGACTTCATTTTATCGTTTGCCGCCTCGATCTACTGATTTCTCTCAGGTGATGAGAAGGCCTCCTGGATCGTTAGAGGCTCCTCTGTAGTTGAAGAAAAGACAAAGTGAGAGCTTGCTTGCAGACGGCTGCTAGATCTCTTTCCCTCCGGAAATTTTGAGGCTGAGATTGTCGGCAACCTCTGATTTTGCTGTTTAGTCTGAACTGTAACTTGATCTGGTACAAAATGTGTAGTAGTTCGTTCCACCTGAGGTGTAGCTTGTGGGGAAGTAGCCTGTAAAAGCACTAGAGGAACTGAAGGAAGAGGTGTCCCACTTGTCGGTGGAAAGGAGACTCGCTGTATATGGTGAAAAATGACATATTCTTGCTTTTCTTTTGCCGGTTGATCTGGCACTTTAAACAGGTCAACTGAATCCTGTTCATCTTTAATCTGGATATTTTTAGAAACAATCACTTTCTGTTTCTCAAGGACAAAAACTCTATATCCTTTCGCATTATCATCATACCCCATGAAAATCCCAAGTAAGCCTTTAGGTTATATTTTCCATCTATCCTGTGAAGTATCTAAAATAAAACACTTGCTGCCAAAGATCCTAAAGTGACTAACATCAGATTTTTCCTCTGTCCAAAGTTCATAAGGTGTAGTGCTAACAGACCTACAAGCAATTCTATTTTTAATATAAACAGCACAGTTAAGTGCTTCAACCCTGAATTTCAAATCTAGCCCTTTATCTGCAAGCATGGACCAGGCACTCTCTGTCACTGTCCTATTTAATCTCTCAGAAACATCATTTTGTTCCGGTGTATATGGAACTGTAAGATTGTGACTGATACCTTCCTGAAGGAGAAATTCTTCGAATTCCTTCGATGTGTATTTTCCCCCGTTGTCCGATCTTAGCGCCAATATTGGAATTCTATGAAGCTTTTCCGCCTACGTTTTGTAGTGTTTGAAGTGAGTAAACACTTCATTTTTATGTTGCATTACATTTGTGTACCTCGAGTAGTCATCTGTAAATGTGACCATATAGTGGACCCCTCCAGCCGAAGCCACTTGTGAAGGACCGAGAACATCAGAATGGATGAGCTGCATAACTTTTTCCGATCTATGGTGTGTTTCCTATGGAAATGGCAATTTGTGGATCTTGCCAAGTGAACAACCATCACATGTTTTTATAAGATTAGATGTGAGAGAAACTCCATCAACTGTTCCCGAATTCACCATTTTCTTTAGACTGTAATAATTCATGTGTCCTAATCTCTTATGCCACAACTCAGTATCAAATTCGACACTAGAGTAGAGAACATCATTTTCCTTATATACAACCATGTCCATCCGGTACATTTTGCTCGCATCTCTAGTTCTTGTTACTGCGACTTTCCCTTTCTTGCTAACAACCTGTCTCCCTCCTTTCAGAACAACTTCAAAGCCTTTGCTCTCCACTAATGATGTAGAAAAAATACTTTTCTTAAAATCTGGAACATACAAAACATTGTGAAGGGATCTCTCTACCAACTTTCCCCCCACATCTACCATCAATGATACATCACCCTGAGCTGAGGTTTGAACACTCATGCAGCAAGCATAGTAGATACTCTTTGGAGATGTTTGCTGCAGATTCGTGAAAGCCGCCTTGTTCCAACACATGTGGGCAGACGCTGCCGTGTCCATGATCCATCTTGCATCCTTTGGACCCTCCATGGCAGCCGCCATAGCAAATAAATCCGCCTCCTCTTGCTCATTGAAGTTGAGAGACTCATCTGCATCACTTGCAAAAGCTGAAAAAGAGCATTTCCACGGGAAGGATTTCCATAAAAACCTTTGTGATACTGGCTTTGTTGCCAACATGGCCTGTATTAACCTGTCTCATTAGCCTTCTTCAATTTAGGACAGTACTTGTATCCATGACCCTTCTCAGAACAATAAAAACAAGTAGTAGTAGATGGCCTATTCTGCCTCTTACTAAACTGATTCTGATTGTGGTTAAACTGATTCCAATTCTAATTTAATTGATTTCTTTTGTCCAAGTCTGTTGCAAGTGCCTCAACCTTTCCTTCTCCCTCAAGGAGTTTAGTGTTTGTTTCTTCCTCCAATATAAGATTATACGCTAACTGAAATGACCAGCTAGCTTTATCATGACTCTTTAATTGAACAGACATACCCTTCATGCTAATAGAGGGACCTCTAAGAAGCAAAACCGCCTACTGAAACTCAGGAAATGACATTCCAGCAGAAGAGTCAGCATCAATGAGTGCACGAAAATTGTCACAATACTCAACCAAAGTTCCTCGGTGTATTTGTATCCCCAAATTTTTCCACCCACCAAAAGCTCTTCTTGAACATTCGCTTTCTCAAAAGCGGTTTTGAGGGATGTCCAAATCTCCCTCGCCTTCTTCATTTTCAGTCGGGACATGACCAAAATTTCTGAAATACAAATAATTAGATTGTTCCTTGCCATTGAATTCTTCTTTGCCCAAGTTGGATCTGTTTCATCAAGGGAGCCATCCAAGACCCCCAATAAGTCAGTAGTTTCAAACGACAATTCAACCATCGCCCCCAATACGCATACTTTTGGCCATTGAAGATAGGAATTCTTGACGAAAGGCCCATAACCTGTTGTTCTACAACCACCGTTGCAGGCGGAGAACTAGCAGTAGTAGTAGAAGTAGACATGAAAAACAGTAGACTCAACAACCAACTTTGAACTGACACAAAAAATGACCCAAAAAGCCAATATGCTTCAAATTTTCCATAGTGATACAAAATACAATAAAATGACAATTCCCAAAATTGCAGCCCAAATGACTTTGTAAACCATAAGATATGATGTCTGGAAGTTTCCCAAAAATCGCCCTTAGAAAATCATATTCCCAAAACTGGATACTACAAAATTGGCTAAGTCCTAAGTTATATACTCATAGTGTGTATCTACTGATCTACACTAATTCAGGTTATCGTTGTCACGGTTATTATCCTGACTAACGACAAAGCATCCTACCCGTACGTCACTGTACCTCAAAAACCCTAATTACTATTTTCTAAAAACTTGATTAATAGAACACCATTTTATATCACACTAAACAACAAACTAATGTTATTCAAATATTTACAAAAATTGAACCGTACACAAAACGTTCTAACTGTACAAAAAAACGTTCCAAATGCTTAGTCAGCGGTGACCGCTAAAGTCCAACCAAATGTGGTCGTGTAGTACGAAGCACCCGAGTGCTACGTCACTTGTGGTCCCACGCGAATCACGCTTGTGGTCCCTCGTGAATCACGCTTGGGTTCCCAGGTGAATCGCGTCCGTTGGAACACATTCGATCGACGATGGTACTGTCGCGCAGTACCATATTTTTCTGGAATACTGGGACATATCCCGTTGGTCTGATCATGTGAATCGCATCGTCAACTTTTTGACACGTATGGCTGACTGTCTGCGCTACTCCGAAAAACGTGTATACGTTCTTTCGCCGACATGTGTCCCTGCAAAAGTACAATACACTCTACTGTATCTTTTGCTACTGTAACACTAATTAAGGTAAGTATTACAGTAGACTACTAGGAAAAATATCCTAAGTTATATTTACCCCTATTGATTGAAATAAAGATTCATAAATTACAACAGTACACTCTAGAGTATCTCGACCAGTCATCAGTAACTTTCACCATGAACCTCTTACCTCCTACAGAAGGTACTTTTGCTGGTCCCCAGATATCTGTGTGGACCAGATCTAGTACTTTCTCACCTTTGTATGTGGCAGTTTTGGGAAATAGAAGTCTGTGAGCCTAACCACTACAATCATCCACCATTTCATTTTCCCGAAATTGAATGCCCTCTCCTACACCAAGCTTCTTCATTTCCCTCAGCCTATCAAAGTGCAAATGCCCCAACCGCTTATGCCAGATCATCAAGATTGGGACACCAACATGATAAGCATTCTTCTTTTCATTACTTAGGTTAAGCCTAAACATTCCTTGGCTGCCATTATCTATTGTGAAGTAAACTTTATCCCCATACTTAGCTGTAAATACTCCCTATCTAGTGATCATCCCCATACTTAGCTGTAAAGACTCCCTTTCTAGTGAAGGTATCAAACTCCTTATCATCTCATACAGAAGTAGAGACAAGATTTTTGCTCAGCTGAGGAATATAAAGTACATTTGAGAAGGTGAGTAGTCCTAAATCCCTCTCACAACTCCTATCTACTGATGTACGAACCAATCAGAGAACTCTAAAGTACAGATAGGTAATATGGCCGGTGTACTTTCTGTACGGTCTGTGTACGACTCCCCCATTGAGTGGACGCTTGTCTCTTCTAGACTTACCTTCATGCTCTTCAGGATTCGCGCTTTCTAATGTTTTCTTTCCCACGTGGCACTAGATCATATCACGCCCAAAAAAAACCAAAGCGCCCATTCCGCGATCTGGTCGATGATGCGCGCTGTCGGATCCAAATTGACTTTGAATGCTAGCCGTTGAAAATCGATATCCGGTAAATTTGTTTCATGCGGTTCACGTTCGCACTATAATCCGATTCGTTTCTATGTTACATATCCGTATTTCAATAAATCGGATTAGTGAACTTAGACATATTTAAATACTTATCTTACCTCATGAATTCAAATGGACTTCAACGACAGACCGGCTAAGGCTGACGGCTACGCCTCGCCCTGCCGGTCGGAGGTTCGAGTCTTGCCGGACTGAATTTTTTTGGTAAAAGTGACTTATGTCATTTCTTCTGACATGCCTTAGGTGTCAAGGCAGCCATGGCTCCACCACCCTCTCTCTTTTTCAGTGACTATGACAAGTATGTAGGATAGAGGGGAGAGGTGAAGGCACACAGTCAACGTTTTTTTTTCCATTTTCACTAAGCTATTCAGACCTAGAAAATACCTTATAAATCTAATAATTCAACATGATTTGATCGTGGTACCCTGCCGTTTGTTAAGTAGGCCGGTAGCGGTCAGCTTTATCCTATTAGTCTAGGACAATGCAAAATGTTTTTAGGGTTGTATAGATATTTGTTTATTTAGGAGTGAACTAATTCATTTAACTGAAACTATATACGACATGCATAGATACAGTTTTGTAAAGAACGGAGTACGGTACAGTTTCGAAATTGATACTACGCATTTTGTTTCGACAGCGAAACAAATATCGCGCAAGTATTTATGACGCATGAGATTTGATTTTGGTTGTTATCTAACAGGGCACATTATCGTCGAGATTCCGGAGTGGTCACTTTGGCTTTTTGTGACATGGCATGACCTAGCGCCACGTTGTCATGCCGCATCTCCTCGGCCATTTTAATTGTTTATATTTAGGTATTAGGACGGTCAGCCGCCACACTAATTTATATTTGGGTGTTTTTTGGGTTTTATAGGATCGTACATACCTACATATCGCCGTACGCGTCAACCGTACATATGTATTTTTGGCCGTAATATGCGCTGAGGTACGACTCGGAATTTCCGTAATTTCCGCCGACGGCGAGTTCGATCGTACAATATCTTTTATCCGCGATTTTCGCCGACTGCGACTTCGTCATTTCACGTTGACCATTTGACTTATATTTTTCGAAAATCGCGCGACGACAAAACGGATAGTACCGGCGGTCCTATTATACATATTTTACCTATTTCTCCCGAATTTTTCGCCGACGACTCATGTTTAAATACACGTCGGTACAAGGATCTTTTCGTACCACATCTATCTGCCGCGATTTCCGCAAACGGATACTTCGATGATATCACGTATAACGTACCTTTCATTCCCTAAAATCCCGGGCGACGACAATTTGAATCGTTTCGCGCGAGGGAGCATCTCGGCCGTCGACGCCGAATATGATTTTTTTGTTACATCACATCTGGATCGTCGATGCAAATGACAGACAAATCGGCTGTCAGTTCTGACGAAGCCACGTCATTAGACCATTTTAAGTCGTGAACCATTTAGAGGTTCATGCGTTCACACGTAGATAGGAAGGGTTTTAATCCGTAGGTTATAGATTTTGTAATGTAGGGCATAAGATTTTGGCTTTCTATTGGCTGAATCAAACTAGATGCAAATACTTACAAAACATGCTATACTCCAATTGGCCTATATTCGCTAGGCGTAGTTTTTGTTACTTAGTTCATTTTAGATTATTTCGTGGTCACAATTTTCAAGTGCAAGAATTATTTATTGATTTATTTTTAGTATTAAGGATTTTCTGCAACCATCTTTTTATTTGTAAAATTGTCCAGACAGCTTAGAGGCGATTTTCTGCCTTTGCGTGAAGCGTCTAGTTCTATTACATTATCAATCTCTTATAAAGCCTTATATATTAATCTATACGGCTTCAGCCAAGACCTTCACGGTTTCCCTTCACTTTTCTCGTCCTTTTGAGTGGATTTCGACCGCGATCTCACAATATAAACTTCTTTTCCTGGCTGTGGCTGAATTTTAAATAGTGTGGAAATGCATGTTGGGATTATCGTTTTATTGTTTTTATTTCTTGTGATTGTGTTTTTTTTTTTTTTTGGCTTATGCGCATCTTTTGAGTTTGGTTATCTCAAACCTCATGAGTGTCGGACATATTGTCATTTTCAGTTTATGTTTGTCTTTCTCGGTTGTTTATACTTTGATTTGTTTTATTTACGTGTAAATTCAGGATATCCTTGATAAGAAAACTCCTGCAAGGAATATAAATAGACCGTGGGACCTAGGGGTCATCCATTTGCTTAGTATTCCTACACTTGAAAATTGTCGTCTCATTCTCCATTGGGCATCGGTTGCTCACATTGAGACATACTTCACTAAAGAGTGGAGTTAGTGGAGGGGATCCTTTCTAAGAAGCTCTGCAAAACTTCGGTTGTAGCGAACAACCGCAATTCACCCTTGGCAATCACCAGATTGCTAAGAGTGTTATGTAAGTATCACGATGCCTTGCGGGTACAGGCGCGTGCTAAGGTAGTCGGTTGATCGTATAGAGGGATCGTGTTTGGAGTGGATTAGTGTTAATCCACTTGTATTGAGCATTGCATTTGTCCAGCTTTCCTTGCTTGCTATCTGGCCCTGAGTCGCCTTGGCTGAGAGAGAGACAGATAAAATAAAAATGAGACTTAAATGAGATAAAAAACATAGTAAAATAAAGATAGTGTGACAACTAAAAAGGCAAAGGGAGAGATAGCGGCAGATCGAGGGAGAGAGGGAGAGGAAAAGGGGGAGGGAGATAGTGCGCATATCGAGAGGGTGAGGAAGAGATGGAGGGGGAGAGGGAGAGGGAGAAGGATAGGGAGAAGGAGAGGGAAAGGGAGAGGGAGATAGAAAAGGAGAGGGAAAGGGATAGGGGATGGAGATAGATTGAGAGGGAGAGAGAGAGGTAGAGGGAGAGGGCAACAAGGAGTGGAAGCACATTTTTAAAAACCCACAAAAAGAAAAGAGGGAGATCAGCATAGATACGTTCGGGAGAAAAGGGAAGGGGAAAGAGGGGCGGAGGCAATGTAGAGGAAATGGAGGGAAGCCTCACGTGACGAGGGAGAAAGAGACGTCACATGCGACTGCGAATCCATGGAAGTGAAGTGAAGGTGGCGGCGGTATTTTCACCTGCTTCCTCATGAAACGAATGAAATCCCTCTGTTTGCCAAAATGACGCGGCAGCGTCAAATCCCTAAAAAAAATAAAAATTGGTTGGATGTGATTCGTCCAAAAAATATCCATTTTTTTGTGGATAGTCCGCATTTGGCGTTACTTCGACCCAAATATCACCAACGCCAAATGTTGTATTTTTATTCTATTTACTTTAACCCGTTAATTGTAATTTGTGGTCCCTTTGTGACTTTGACCCCTTATTAACGTATAAATTAATTCTATTTCATAGTGAAATTACATCTAAGCATCATATTAGAATAAAACATTTACGGTAAATTCGTTCATTTGCACCGAAACAGGGTACATATTGACGCTAATTGGACACAAAACATGTTAGTGTTTATATAAACTGAACAGCAAAAATTCACATGAAGTAAGAGTTCGCAGTTTCAAGGCGTTGTATGTGGGCGTGTAACTACACACAATTCACTTCTTTAACTGAAAGATCGTGACTTCCCACATGCGAACATATTTTATATTCACACTGCAAAAGAGGCGATTGTAGGGGAATGTGTGCGAACTTGTTTTTTGGAAATTAGAGTTAGGAATTAATTAGAGTGAAAGTATGCGACAGTGTACGAATTGTCAGAATTTGTACTTTTACCTATATTACTGTGAATATCCTCTCGACAAATCAGCTGTACCCATATTGGCGTTCGCTGAAAAATGTGTATAACTTTTTTTTCGAAATTTTTCTAAGTCAAAATTAGTGTACATGATACTAAATTATTCTACACACTAATAAGTTATACACGCTAAATACGATCGACGGTGTAGTGTCAAAAACTCTAAAAATCGACAAAATCACGATATGAAAACTTGCCAAAGTTGGTGCCTACCCATGGTCGACTTCAGTATTGTTCAGATATTGAAGCGCATAAATTGACTAAAATCAGTTCGATACGCATCACTAGTTATTTCCATAGGACAAAAACACAATCAGGGTTCTTACACTACACAAACTTTAGTCTTTGTGCATTCAACATTTAATACAAAGTTGAAGCAGAGCCTCGTATAAAAAGATTACATATGTCGACCAGCTACCGGATGCGTGCATTTTTTAACTATTACAGCAGTTGGAAATAAACACAGAATTTGAAAGATTTCAAATATTTAGGCGCAAACCATATTCGTCCGCACCCTCCAAACGCTTCACGTTGTTTTAAGATTTCTAGAGAGATTTTACGATTTCATCCTTCTGTTACTTTGACATCATAAACAAAACCAATTATTGGGCTTCACAAAATATCCCATGCTGCAAAATGGCAGGACAACTATGAAGCTTTATCTAAAGGACAAGGTGACAAAAATGTACAAAATAATTTTCTAAGCTAGTGAATGACCCATACAATAGTGTTAATACCTCCTTAATGCTGGGGGAACAATACTCTATCCTTTACGTAAATGCAATTGCACGCTATCCTCAAAACGTACAACAGAGCCTTGCCTACAGGCAAAGCTAAACTATGTAGCCAGGAAATACCATGCATGCAAATAACATTGAGTTGTATCCCAAACCCCCTCATAAGATTTTTTGTCACATTTAAATTATGTAATTTTCTATATTTTTTTAAAGAATTTAGGTGGGTTATTCAATAGATTTATGTCTCTAGTCCAAGCCAGAAAATGGGAGACTCGACCTTGATTGTTTGCAACATACTTTTGTGGCCAGATTTAAGGCTGCCCTCTTCTCCATAATAGCGTTGAGTCTGGTCATAGGACTACGGGGCAATTTATGCAGGCTTCCAAGTGGGGAATCACACAACACAGCCCTGAAAGATTAATTCACAGAGCGGTACAAAACAGGAAGCCGGTGTTGACACAGCCACACAAATAGCCCAGCTGTTCAAACTCATAAGCCAGAAAAAAAAATGCGCACTTCAGATATATGTTTAAAGTTGACACCTGAAAGGATATTTGTCGGTATTAGACAAAGGCAGATAAGAAATCTTTTACCAAAGATTCAACTCTATCTGCCATCCATACTGGGCGTTTGCGGTAAACATACTAAGATTGCATTCTCGTTATTCTAGACATGGAGTTCGGCCTCGAATGGGGTTTATGCCATGAATCAGGACACTATCACCTTCCTTAAGAAAATTAGGTAAGCACATTCTAAGAATGGACCCACTCTGCCAAATGGCATCCACAGCAACGACAAAAAGACTATCCTGTGTCAACAGGAGTAATACAGACCCCAACTGTAAGTATTGGCCGATCAACTAAATGGAGAAAACAAAGGAATGGATAAAGAAAACTCAAAAAAAGAAATCAGCAGCTCATAATGACAGGACGTAAGGCAAATCACAAATTGGCTTCAAGTGGAAAGGTTCACTTTATTTCCCCTGAGGTAACTGCGACAGCAACTTTGCCATGGACCGTGTCGAAAAAACAGTTCCCAAAGAACCATCTTCCAAATAGCATAGACATAGCCCACCCGCCACCCAGGAAAAGCAACGGCAAACCCCTTCTGATCTCTTGCAAACAGCAAAATTGACGGCCCAGCTTTTGTGCGACGCTGGACATCCTAGATTCATCATCAGCGCATCAACGACTTTTCCGACTGCGCCGCCTCACAGTTTCCTGTGACCAACAAGAACAGGGCAAGAGCTTTGGTGAGAAAAAAGAAAATTATACTAGAAATCAAGGACGGGCATCGGGAGACTGGTGCAGAAACTTTCACACACGTCACAAAGCACACACTAAATAGGCAGAAGGAGACTATAACAAGTGCGTTCCAGTAACCACTCAAGAAATGGTGAAAGGATAAAACTAGCTTTTAAGCTGGAAAATGATATGGCAGTGGTATAGTTGCTGACCATCAACCAGAAGCGAGACGTACTGTATGTTTGTATTTTGGCCAGATGTGTTATGACAGAACCGGAGTGCATTCAGACAAGCTTGGTGATTAGATAAGTTCCCAGTAACCTTACCGATGGTTCGTCACCTTCATCCATCGCTGTCACATGCCCTTCCTCCACACCTCCAGCCTCTTTAGCAATATTTTCAGGAACCACTTCAAGACCAGGGGCTATTTTCGCCTCAATGCCAGTGAGGTTGCCTTCACCCATGTTACCTGACATGTGCGCATTCTCTGCTTCATGTTCTCCTATTCCTGCCATAGAACCGTCTCCTCCCTGAATGTTACCATCTTCCGCGTTCATGTCCTTTCCCCCATCGTGCAACTTGGCATTGCCATTTGCGACACTGAGTTCATCAGTACCCTCTTCTTTGTGGTTGGCATCTTTCTTCTTCGATTCATGAACATCTTTCTCCACCCCGCTAGCTCCCTCCGTATCGAGATGCTTCACAGCTTCAGCTGTTTCTTCTTGCAACGCAGCAGCCTGTTTCTTGTCTTTCTTGCCAGATCCTTTCGGACGGCCTCGTTTCGCCTTCCCATTCTGATCCGCATCATCGTCAGCCTCAGCAGGTGACTTCGCCTCATTTGCTGCAGATTTCTTTCGTTCTCCAGCCTTTCCCCTCCCTCCCCTTCTTGTGGGCAGCGAGACTTCAATATGCACTTCTGTAGCCTCTTTCATAGTAATTTCCACAGGAATTTCAGGCTTACATAGCCCGTCAATATTACTTTCAGGCAGGCTGCTTGCTTCCAAGGTTGCTTTTGAATCTTGCTCAGAATTTCCATTGGCCACAGGGTCAGGAGTAACAGCCGCTTCCTTCTGGGCTGCACTCGTCCCGACATGAGTCGCTTTGCCTCCCTCCATTTCACCTTCATGCGAAGTTGCTTTTTCCAAAGGTGCAGTTCCCTCCACTGTTGCGCGAAAGGCTGCAACAGGAGTCACATCTTTTTGTGCTGTTCCCCGTACCTCTGGTGTATGCTCAAGGAATCCTGCCTTCGCATTAGGAGAATCCTCAGTCTCCCCAGCTTCTCTTTTCCTTTTGCTTCCCTGACTCTCACTCTTGCCTTTCCGCCCACTAGGTGTAATCTGTTTTGTGGTTGATGAATCCTTCGGTTTCAATGTGGTCCCCGTTGACTCAGGAGTTCTGCCAAATTCCACCCTAGCCAGCTTAATAAACCAAAATCTATCATTCACCTTACATTCAATACGCCTAGAGCATCAATCCTTGAAATCATTGAGAAAATCAGAAGTCTACTACTCTGAACATCTTCCTAACCAAATCAGCAATCTCACTTACAAGGCGCCAATCTAGGAGCATTCACACAGAAACAAGTTAAAAGCCAACAAGATTCTTTTGCAGCATTAGGCACGCCTGAAAGGATCTCAATGGACAACTCTAACAAAAGAACCTCAGAACCTCCAGTACCGCGTAGTCTTTTTGATCATTCCACCTAGTTTTACAAATATAAAAGCTCCCAAAGAAAGACATGTCCGGTAACTAGATTCCAAACTTAAATTGACCAGAAGCGAAAATGCAGAACCACTTTACCTTCCTGCAAGAGGCAGGACAAGGGACGCAGCAGTTAACTGCCAACACCAGGCCCAACCACAAGTGTGTAAGTAACCTTTGGAGGACATAACAGCAACAGAAAGCTCTGGCCAGAGTATTGACAACTCTAATCTGACTGGAACAATCAATTGCACAAAAAAGGCATAATCACCGTGGATAATCCGTCACCCATCCCAAATGACACTAACTTCAGCTGGCAGTCGCAAGTTTCAACAGAGAGTTACATCACCGAAAGGTTTTACATCTAATGGAGCCTGGCCTAAATGCCCTGAGAATATCATTATGTACCTAATGTTGTTAATTGGATACCTTCAACGTCCTTTTGCGACAGTTTCAACACACATTCAGGGTCTCCACATGACAGCCTGCAATCTCTTCTCTCAATTGGAAAAAAAAAGCTGAAACGAAAAAACCTTTCAGAGCATTAAGAACTTTTTTGGGTGGTAAACAACCATCTTACCTTGATTGTGTCAAGAAAACCTTCACCTTCCTTCACACTGAACAAAGATTACACTTGACAACGACCTTTTGACTGGAGGCGGCAGTTCAATTTGTTTTTTGACAGTGACATAAACTATGAGACAAATGAAGATACAATGATCACTCCATAAAGAAAGAAAGTGTGGAAAATATCCTAAAGTTTCTGTTTGACGGCTTGTCAAAAGCCAAGGTGTGTTGATTTCCAAAATTATTGCACCACGAATTAACATTCAACCGTCAAAAACTCTTTTTTTCCCATTGCACAGTTCCCAAGCGTCCACGTCGCCAAAAAAGACATGACATGAAACGTTTTGCACAATATCTCGAACATGGCAAGGAGGTCCGTCATACGTAACACCACTGAATTTATGAAACATGTTTCACTTCCGCTCCACAGTCCTTGAGATGTATACAGAACATGCTAGGTAGCAAAGATATCCACATAATCACTGACTGACGTCAAACTTAGCAACCTCCTGTCTTACCGCAGGAGGCAATCCTTCTTCTGCAAGTTGACCAGCATTGTCCACAAAATCCCACCGCTCCTTCGCCAACACCAATGTCTCCTCGTCTCCATCATCATACAGGACCTGCATGTGAGCCCAGGCACATTACCAGCCACAACAATCTAATATTAAGATCAAAATTCCAAACACTGGTTGAAATTACTGGCAGACAATGCTATCGATTGTGCCATTGACTGACATCATGAATTCGCCAACCATGACTAGAATGTAAAAACAAAAAAACAAAAGTCACAGGTACAATGCAGAACCTTGGAGGGCATTCCAGCAAAACATCCCTGCTACCTATGTTTGCAAATGTCATGAAGACAACTCATAAACCGGATTTTAGAACATAAAAACTTTGTCTCGAGTCTTTGATAATCATGTCAAACTGCTCTGTGAATTGCTCCAAGTGCTTATAGCCAAATATTAACCATTTTTGCCTTCTTTTGCCAACAACAGCTTCAAGACCCAACCTTGAAACTCTCTGTAATCCGTAAAAATCATAAATAGCTTTGTAAAGCCTAACTCTCCAGTGCACTTTCCACATATTGCTTTGCCAGACAGCGCGGCTTAGCATTCACTAGTTCAGTTTGCTTCAGTTACCAGGATTTTCCAAGCAAGGTACTTTTTAAGGTAGACCTAATAAAGCAGACAGTTTCCAAATCAGCAAGACATTCAGCCCAAAATGCATGCAACCATATTCAATCACACAATCGTGCAATTAATAATAACTGACACTCTCAAAAACCATGTGATGAGGTCATATATTGAACCAAAGATCAAAGATGTTGAACAAAGACTAAAACCGGACGGAAGATAACATGATAAATAACTCAAACTGAAACAAACACAGGAGGAGGCAAGCAAAGATGCCAAATAGAAAAACCATAGCTCCATGGTTCAGTTCAACACAATCCAGACAACAAAATACTCATAATAGGACCGGGCACATTGAAAATCTGCCAAAACTTCAGCTTGCTGGCCCAGGAAGTTACCATTGCAAATATTGACAAAAAACACAATCAAACAGCAATCGAGCATACAGCAACGAAAACCTATTTCTCAGGCCAAGTTAACTATTGGTTTGTGCAGGATGATGTCCCTGGACCATTACTTCTCATTGAAATCACATCGCCAAGATGTCCAGACCATAGTCATCAGAGACCACAAATAACCAGCAGTTCAAACCTGACATAAGATTTCAACCAGCTAAAATTCCCTGGAGCCAGACTCAACAGCTTAGCGAGTGAGGAGTGCATACACGATGCTGGTTCTTCTTTGGATCATATGCTTGAATTCGACCATAATAAAACCTGAAAAATATGCCCCAACCTCCAAACAAAATTAGACATAACATTTTTTTGGTAGTTCAATGCAGCATCAATAACAAGAATAAGATCTGGCTAAAAATCATATAGGAGGTCTCACAATTTGTCGATGGGCCACCATACTTGAATCCTCCGTCCAATGAGTTCCTCTCCACCAGTCTTCCTTTCATTTTCTGGGCTCTGACGCTCCAACACCAACCCGTAGCACCTTGATTATAAACACTCATACGCGCACTTTAATGATTAGAGCTTCTATTGGCACCGCAGAAGTTCATGAGAAATGCAGTTCCATTTCAGCTAAATTTTGACAGCTGCTTGAATACCTTAATACCAGAGAATTTACCCTGAACTTAATCTTGAGATATATTTACAACACAAACATTCAAAACGTAGGCAACACATGAATTCCCCTAGCAGCTCCAAAATAGGAAAAGGATGTCAAGGGGGAAGGAGAGGTCATAAAGGAGGGAGGCAGGAAGAGGAAGGTAGAGATGAAGGAGGAAATAGATATCTACAAAAGTTTGTCATCATAGTCCTAGAGCAATCAAGCCACCACCCAAGCAAGACAGCACATTCATCCATTCATTGGTTGACATGATAGTAGCCGCGCTACCTTGCAATTTCACACACCAGAGCAGACCAAGATTGACGCCTTTCAATGATCACCTCAGTCACAGAGGCACCATAAACATCTCACTCAAAGAGCCATGAAGGGAAGAGAGAAAGAGGAGAGAGGAGGACAGTGAAGAAAAGCATGGTCGGACGGTTTTCTTGTCCGCGTTTAGCTGATTCCTTAGCTTCAACACAAGACGGCTTTCAGGAATCTAAAAAAAAACACTTGCATCGTTTTATACAAATATATAACTTTCAATCACATACCTTCATAGCTTTTTTTCGAGGGGTACTCCGTGTCGCTGGTGACACTTCCTTGTTAACCATTTCTCCTCCAGCCATGTCGCCCAAAACAGCTGGACTAACCACCTTTCTTTCGTTGCGTGCCTTTTTTGGGGATCGCCCTTCATGTTTCGTTGCCACCTCTATATCCCCTACCTCCTGGAGCTCTGTAGCAGCATCTCCATTGTGAAACTTGCCTCGTTTTCTCCCCCGTGTGGATGATGCCTGCAACACACAAAGAAAGTGGCGATGTTTAGACACTCAACGATACTTACACTCAGCAAAAAAGCTTAGACGTTTGAATAATAATTGTTGCACACTTTCAAAAGCACCGACAACTACAAAGTGGTCACCTGAACAGCCTTGAGATATGGGGCTGCTTTTGATTTCTGCTTATTCGAATCTTCGACGAGGCACTTCGGAAGATCACTTCCATCTACCTGTCAACAAGTAATGCAATTCCAGCCCCTGCCCATCAGCGGAAACGCACAACCGGCAAAGCAGACAACGTATACCAAATTGTGCAGATTCAAGGTTATCGTATTAAGCCATAAGAACCTGAGATTGCCAAAAATGTAATCAGGTATAGAAAAACTTACTAGGGGGCTTACGCACATTGTTTGTTTCAGTTATGTCAGTGCTTGGGCAAGGAAAATGATGGGCAGCAAGGACTACCCACATCGTTCAGGGTTTACTTTATTTAAAAAAACTAACAAGGTGGTATTTTCCAACTACCTTTCTCGAAAAAGGATGGGTACAGATCTGCCAAGGTATAGGGTTTTGACATAGTGTCATCAACCGATGCCACAATGGATGAGACGCAACAAAGATTGCTTGAATAGAGAGACTTGTTATTCCAGCAACACCTAACTTTCACCAAGTTGACATATCACGATACCTTGAAAATTGCCTAGAAATCATCAACCCAGAAAATGCAGCCAAACAGAATGCCAAAGATTTCCTTTGTAAGAGTGAATGCTAAAAAAAAAATGCGTATTGACTACGACTCAACCTAACTCAGGTCTCTTAATAACCCTAACATTTGCTCACTCAGTCCTGTTTCGACATTCATGACACAGGAAAAGGGTAGTCCAACACCTTCCTCTGACCCTCGATAGCCACTGAAGGTGCTTTATATAAGGAGCTTGGCAAAGGAATAGCAGCTGCATACTCCGAAGAATAAAGTCTTTTGCGACCCAAATCCTTGGCCACCATAATTCCAATGTCGCATACGGCAAACACAAGCTGAGCAAGCAACAACCAGAAGCACAAAATGAGATAAACGTAATGACCTCAGAATACAGGCAATAGAGCACCCTGCATTTAGCTCCAAACTGACTTTCTTCTATAATTGCTCACACACATTTTTCTTTTGGCATTTGAATTGTGGAAAGCTGTTGGTTCCGGCTACAAAACGACGTGTACGACAGCTATCAATGGACAGTCTCTCACAAGATAAGACAGTCTCAGAACTGTAGACGATAGAGACTTACTTTATATACCCATCACGAGCACAATTCGATATCAAATATTCTGGCTTGCTAGAGACCACCCCAATGCTACGCATTCCAGAAGAATTAAAGCAGCGCAGAGGAAGCTTCGGAATAGGACGACATTGAAATGATAAACGTCCAAAAAAAGCCAGCTAAATGATATAGGATGCCAATTGCCCAGAGAAGTCTAATGAATGAAACTTCTGCGATAGCATAAACCTCAATGTCCATGATATCCTTCTGAATGTGCAACCTGTCAAAAATTAGACACAAGAATATCCCTCCATTTCCACCTCACCTCTGTCCTTTCGCTGTTCAGTGCGTCCTCTCCTATATTCTTAATTGTTCTAAATATGGCAAAAATCAAGGGCAATGGATCTTGCTCGCTCTTGCCCTCTCCATCAAGTTGTAGCAGCGCTTGGATGAAACCTTGCATCTGCCTGCATGTCCCAAGCCACCAGACTAGTATTGGAGCATAGAGCATGCGAAACCATGCAAAATGGAAACGACAATGTTGGCATTATTTGACAAATGTCCCACAAAGCTTTTGTATTGCTTTGATCATCAAGAATGGCACCAAATACCTTCCCCATTCGAACAAAAGAAAGTTGCGGTCAGCCCACAATTGAAAAATGCCAATCAAGCAATCATGTTACAATCAAGCAATCATGTTATGTTCACTGCGAAAGAGCCATAAGACAAGTAAGAATCTTACACTTTAAAAGGCTCATATTTGCCAGGGTCGTTGCTGCTCTTGGGAAAGTCAGGATGGTGTGCAAGTACATGTACAAGGTAGACCAGAACATACTCCGGAAGAAAAGTAACCACAGAGCTGTCAGAAGAACCCGCTGCTGCTTTGGCCTGCCTCAAGTGAGCATCACGCCTGCTAGTTTCCACAAACTCAGTGAGAAATCGCTTGGACTGCAATCAAAGCAACAGCACAATAACATTGTTACAACTACAAAAATGACTCTGTATCCTGATATCAAGTACAGCAACATAACACTTAATAACTGTAATCTACTTCTTTTTGAAGATAAAATGATAAAATGATAATGATAATGATAATTAAGTTGTAATGATAAAATGGGATCCAGCGATATCACAACTCATAATATTTAAAAAAAGGCAAGTTAAGAGGAAACTCAAATACAAGTTCCTAACACAGACACGTGCACAACAAGAAGACTAATTTATCATAGACAAGATACCAGTTGGCAGGAACATGCCTGATTGTTAGTCCTTAAAAGAATGAGAAAGGCTCACATTAGAGACGTTATCCTTGTCAACATCCGTAAGCTGCAGAGCAAATGTGCAGGCAAACTTGGTCGGCAGTGGGTTCTCACGTAGATGCAAATACTCATGAACTTTGGCCACAAACTTCTGCCTCACCTGTAAGCAGGCATCCTGCCACACTACATCCCAACACATTTTCGCTTGAGAACCATTTCTACTAGGTGATGCAAGAAACACATCAGATTCATTGGGTTTTCCAGGACCAAAACAAGAACAGCATAGTAGCATCAAAGACAATACAAACAAATAGTAACATAAATGAAATTTCAATAGATTAGCTTCCAGCTGTAAGTCAGAAAAGTATGAACAACAATTTGCTCATAAAAAAAATGAATCCCAGTTTTCGGCTCTCAATGTGCAAATCCCAATTTCACCATAGGCTTTTCGTAAGATTTCAAAGATGTATGACTTCTCCCTTGGATCAGTGTTTCATTAAGAGGACCCTGGCCTATATATGTGTGCTCAAACGGATTCGACATGGAGTGGCTTTTGAACTGAAAGGCTACCAGAAACCTATGTCTTGTCCATTTTTTCAACATAGACAGCTATGTTTAGTGCTTCTTAATGAAAAAAGGTATGTCCGCCTTATTGTATGGACATTATGTCACCGAGCGGACATGAGCCAGACAGTAAATATTAGTCCTGCAAGTGTGCCAAGACTATGAATGAGCCAACCCAACAGAGTGAACATATTTTCTGAAGTAGGTCCAAACAGCAGCATTGAGAGTAGAGTGGACACAAAACAACACCTGTGCCAACAATAACGTTGGAAGTAACAACTCTGGAAAATCAGATTGGATATAGTGGTCATAGCGACGAGATAATTGAAGTACAGCTTTTGCAGCAGCAAGGCGAATATGGGCCCTGTCCACAGCCCTGTTCAGGCCCAAGCAACGACATAGCTTAAAAACTGCAGACCAATAAAGAGCTATTTAAGCCTCAATCTACCCTTTAAGCAAACAAATACTAAAAAAAACAATCGGAGATGCTGCTCCATGCACAGAAGCGACCAACTAAAAACAAGTAGGCTCATAATAAATTTTTAATAAGTATACTGATAAACTCAGTAGGCTGCATACTAATAAACGGAGAAAGCCCATCATAACTGTGCTCGACATTTGCTCTGGTCCAGCTTCGAAATGGAACCATGAATTCAAGCCACCAATTCTCCCCAAGCTGCTTCGCCAAAATACACGGAACTAACTGCATGTTACTCTAGACCAGCTTCAGCTTGCAAACACAACAGAACAATAGCAAAGCGAAATCTTACCTAGACTTGCATGCAAGATCTTCTCCCAACTCCCCTTGGGGAACCAAGTTTTGGATAACATTAAGGAGGCCCTTCAACTTGGCTCGGTGTGACGTCTGTTTAAATGGTAAGAAGCTCTTCACAAGAACCTTTAGCCCACATATCTGCATCAAAAAAAGGCGGCTATTAAACTCTGCGCAGCACCTTTAACAAAAGACAAATAGAACGTCACAAGGCAAAAAAAAACATCATCAGATCACAGATCTAAAACATAGCAACATACCACGCGTTGCACAGACATTAGCTCATAGTATACTTGACAGCAGCTCCGTAGGCTCACCTTTAAGTGGCACATCGTGCTAGGTTTGTTCCAGTCAAAATTATGTTCTTTTTCATCAGAAACAACTGCATCCTCCTGCCATATCAAAACGCCCCCACCCCCATAGATGTTTTCAAAAAGTTTCATATTCCGAAGGATTGGACTCAAAAAAAGTGTTAAAGCGCATTGGGGGGTTCCGAGGTAATGGACTTTGGAAAAGAGTCGCGCTTACACTAGGACGTTTAAGGACGTTACGCATTATAAACTTAACGATGCCATCCTCTCTTGTTTCAAATATAGGAATGGAGTGCTGAGCAATAACACCCAGTGTCTGGAACATGGTCGGCAAATTTCCACTATCCCCAAGAGCATCCACCACTCTCTGCATCCAGGCAAAAGCAATGACCCACCATCGTTCGATCCAGTTAGTCACCAAATACATTGTGCAATAACAGACTTCGCCGCATAATAACCTTTACCCAAAATAGCATTTAGATATGATAATTATGAAAAACGGAAAAATAAAAAAATGGGCCTCGTGGACAACAGCTCCCAGCACAGATCTACGGGGCTCAAGCAAAAGATGTAAAGAAGCAGCCGGCCTGACGCAAGAAATTACAGCTAGCTAACATAACAAGCATCTATGCAGAATTTTCCTTGCCAAACTGAAACACCTTGCAAATGCAAGCAGGAGAGTTTACAACAAAGAGAGGAAAAAAGATGCATAAACAAGACGCGATTGTTGTACAATTTACAACATCTATGGTCAATAATGGCGGTCTTAAATTGAAAATTGGACAAATGTGTACGGAGATAAGATGTTTTCAGTGGCGAAAAAAACATACACGCTAAATACGATCGACGGTGTAGCTAACATAACAAGCATCTATGCAAAATTTTCCTTGCCAAACTGAAACACCTTGCAAATGCAAGCAGGAGAGTTTACAACAAAGAGAGGAAAAAAGATGCATAAACAAGACGCGATTGTTGTACAATTTACAACATCTATGGTCAATAATGGTGTATTACAAGTACGGTCATGTGTTACACAATTATTTCCCAGTTATTTTCCTTTTTAATTTTGACTCATACACCATTCTCCCTCGCTACTCACGGTTCAACAATATTGTTTTCTGTTTCAAAGTTGAGCCAAAGAATATTTTGTTACTCTTTCAACAATTCAACGCCTAATATGCTATCTCTCAAATATTATATTATATGGATCAACTCATACTGCAGACCATAATTAGCTATGTCACGCCTATATTTCAACATGCAGAAATTTCATGCAGAGTCCAAGGATAGAACAGAGAATTCCCCCTCACAAAAATTTCGTGCAACCGTAAAAAACTAGCCACAAAAAATACCAGCTATGGGGAACTTTTACAATACATGCTGGTTTCATGCGATCTCCGGAAGAAACCTCGGCAATTTTTGAACATAACATCACAAACAGAATGGAAAAATTTGTTGTACCAAATTAATGTACGCTACAGCAACTAGATTGACGTGGCAAAATTTCCAGCCATGAGTACACATCGGCACATAATTTCCAGTACCTTCAAATTTGGAACTCATATTTATTGAACACTCATGAGATAGTTATAACAATGGGTTTTTACATTAGATGAAAAATGTACATAAGTACAATGGCTGGTTTCTCAGTACCCTCACATGCCTTTTCTTTGCCTTCGAGGTGCTGTGCAGTTTGTTACCAAGTCCATTTTGAAAACAACGGCAGGTCACAATACTCCCCACAAAAAATGGCAACGAGTAACAAATCGCATATGCAAGCTGAACAAAATAGTGGCTATCACTCACCGTGTACAACACCGACAAGTCTCGAAGACCAGAATCTTCTGATATCGCAGCAATGGCCAGCACTGCGTGCTTAGCTTGTCTTCGTGTCCCCTCCAGAGCAAGCCTCTGAAGAGTCTCACTAATCAAACTGCAAACCATGATAAACACAAACTAAAGCAATTAATGAGCTGATATTCAGTCCCCAAAACTATTTCGTAATACAGTAAAATGCAATAAACCAATTTTGCACTTTAAAAAGGAGAACCAATGTACATCAGCAGAACAATTGTACAAAAGTTGTTCAACAGCAAAAAACTAACTCTAGTTTGCGCGACACTCCTCGACATTTCCCTCTAATCAAACTTATGGCGGTAAATCATGGGAGCTACAAAACAAACCGTCTCGGGGTCAGACATTGTAGACCTGCCTGCTCTGTTCTGCGGGCATATTGCGCATGTAGACACCCGTATTCGCCAATATGTGAGCAACACCTTCCTTCACAACGTCGTCTCCCTCGGTCAACAGTTTTACCAGGTCTTCCTGAACTGGCCCAAAGAGGATAGAAAAATGTGCAGAAACTTCCTGCAATTCAATCGGACATAAAAACCCAGAAAAATGAGGTATTAAAACGCAAAAACTCATCTGTTCTTAGACCACAAAACAAGAGGTTTCGTTCATAGAGTTCACAGAGTTCAATCATAATCCAGAAAAGTTTGTCTCCCTGTTTTAAAAATGTTGACATTGTATATCATCACTTTGGATCTTCTGATCTAGCCAATTCAAACATTCATGAAAGCAAACAATAAGCAACTAATCTTTCTTGAATCTTTCTTTCTTTCTTCCTTTCTTTCTTGAATTCACTAATACTCTATTAACACATTTGACCATGAAATAGTCAAACATTTCTAGGCTCGCTCATCATATACTTTCTTAATCGCTCTATCAAGGAAGGATCCTGCATGTCAAATCATCCAGCGGCTATCCTTCATATCTGGTGATGTAAAGCCTTCCTGTGTAAACTCAAGAATTTCCTTTTCCAGGTGCATTAAGTCGAACTGGGTCCTTTCCTTTGGAAAATGATCCCCCGTTAAACCATTAGAGTCAGTCCTTTAATTTGAACTGGCCAGATCCGTAAATAAATAATTAACATCAATTTCACCGATTTTGCTTAAACTTTCTTAAGACGGACCTTCAATATAGCCAGTCGAGAAAACAATGAGCAATAGAAAAAGTCAGCTTACATCTAAGGGGGGAAACCTCTAACATAGACAGCAAATAAAGTTCTTCACAACAGAAAACGTCCAGCTCACAGTTAAGCGGAAGGTTGATCTTGTCAACTTTCCCCGTTGAAATACAACAAATTTCAAATTGGACTGAGCTCCAGCCCTGAAAGTTAACAAGAGAGCTCCAAGAACTTACCACCAGTAGCTTAATGCTTGCAGAAAGGAGTTGATTATCATTAGCAAGTTTGCCGTCATTCATAAGCTTCATGACAGCACTGACATGTTCCTCGCCGAACAACGTGAACGATATCTTTGTTGCAAGATGCTTTATAAACTCGTGCTGAGGGTGCTTTTCACCAATCCTCTTAAGCAGATCATCCTGCATATGATAAAATTTCATCAAAACTCCAGTGACGTATAGACAAAAAAATGAGAAAACGGAACACTTGTGACATATGGATCTAGACAAAAATATGAAAAAATGGAAAACGTGAGAAGGTGGCACTGTGTGGCATTTGAACATCCTTATCTAGTAAATGAAGAGCTCACAAAAAGCTTTAAGCTACAGTGTACATCTTGTGATAGCAAGGGCAGGAGATGAGGCTGCAGGACACACACGGCAAGCGCGCGCCTGCGCGTATGTCGTCTTGGGATTGAGCAGTGTAGAAAGCGCCTTAAAAATGTTGTTGTCCTTGAGCTGGTGAAGCTTGCCTAAATGCTCCTCCGCTTTGCCTGAGTCGACGAAGGCAGTTGCAACGTTCTTAAAGCAGACCTGAACCTGGTTCTGTAGGTCACTTCCCCCTTCCTCCTGATGACAAAGGCAAAGCGTTAACTAAGACCAAATAGATGCACCTCACAAATAGATGCAAAAACACTCTAGGCCCAAAGATTGCCAGCACCAGAAAAGAAGACGCTCTGCTCTGCACAGTCCAGTTGATTGAGCTATTGGCCATCGGAGTAAAAACAAAAACATGCAAGCTGTGATTATGGCGTCAAGTGTTTACCTTCAATTTTTGCCTAATCTCCAAGTACTTGTTCATTTCTTGTTGAATTCTGCAAAAACACAATGCGTGGCAGGAAAAATATTTATGGCCTGGATAAAAAGCAGGAAACACAAATTTGCAGAGACTCCAATCCATTGGCGATAAAATGGCCTAGTTTAAGCTAAAACATTTCAAATAGGTACGGACTGCAAATATGCCAGCAACAAGTTTCCAGTCTGCATGACTTTTCGAATACTCTTGATGGCTGCAGGACCTTTAGTCCGTTGCCACCAATTTTTCTGAGAAAAAGAAACTAAAGCACACAAATTTCCAGAGGTTAGACTCCAAACATCATGGTTGCCAAATTTTTGTATGTCTCTCCAACCAAGCTAGGTTGCCTCGATGTTGTCAGTTAAATTCACTCACCTAGATTTATTCTTGAAAATTGCTTCTAAAGCTCTGATGTCGATTTCTTCAAATACTGCATACATTGATATCCAGTTCTTGACCCTGTCTTCAATAGATAGTTTGTTCGGAAAGAGCTCCTCATCCAAAAAAAGATCCATCAACTGTGGTCTGCCCCACCACAAGTGACAGGAATTTGCAAGAATGAGGACATACAAACACTGGGCGTATCCAGCAAAGGGTCTCAAGGAGAATGGAGGGTGATCTAAACCTGCAGCTATCTGGACAGTAAACACTAAACTTCCATAAATGCCTAGCTGTAATGCTCTTAACCTTTACAACTGAGCCACCACAAAGCCAGAATTTAGTATATATAAGTTAGTCTACACAGCAGCAGTCCAGCAGTAACTGGTTATTCAGCTTGACCTGCATCCAGATCCTAACATGATCACACACCCGGTTTTGTTGGGTGGTTGCGTTTAAGTATGTACTGTGGCTAACATTTTCTTGCAATTTGTATTCCAAAGGAAACCATAGGATGCTTGCCACTACTTTGAGCACATTAGACAGCAAAAGACTAAAACCAAGCCAAACCACAATTAATTTCTAGATCATAGCCCATGCCAATCTCATAACGTGGAATAAAATGTCAAGCATATTTTAAAATGGTGGAACATGAATGATCGAGCTTGCCCTTTCAATTAAAATCAATATGCGCTCACGTTGTTGACTTATATCCATGCTAAGAATCGATGAGCATATGTTTGGTAACAATTCTGCACTATAAAATGCAGCATTTCCAAGCTTAGAACCTAATTGTGGAATTAAATTTTTATTTGTCTGTATATAGCCACCGGAACATAAGTGAAGAGAATCAGATCCTCATGTATGACACGACGTTTTCACAAATCCAAACACTGGCGCACAAAAAGTGTTTACTCCAAACACGATATTTCAGCTTCAAATATAATGCAATGGCCCTGAAATTCCATGGTTCAACCCTGACATTTTTCTTCCTACCCAATTCTGACAGTCGAAACATGGTTTAAATGAATTGAGAAACAACAAGAGAGCAAAATCCATGAACTTACTTATTACAAATGCCTCACATCACACATTCTCACCTGAAATCTTTCACTTCTTTGTCAAAGCAGCACCTCAATATGCTGCTAGGAATCCAATGGAAATCTTCATCAGAAATAGCTTTCCCTTCAAACAAGCATGTGCAATACTGCCTGTAGACTTTACTCAGTTCAGGCAAAGTGAGACGCCTCACAGTTAACTGTGCCAAAAAGGAATAAAAATAATCAGTTGTGGTCAAAAAGAAAAAGTAATCAAAAGGCAAAATAGCCTCTTAGGATGACAACCACCTCAAAACTGTTCGACGCACAACCTAATCTCCTTCCTGACATTGCCTAACGGGTGCATTGCAGGAGGAACTGAAGATATCCCAATATACACACAGAAGAAAAAAAGGCTGCGAAAACAATAATAGCATTCACAGGTGCAACACGCAGTTGAAAGTAACAATACTCTATTTTATGGACGCATTTCCTCCAACAATGTTCCAGGCCGGTGGCCAGGCCCAGGACTTTTGCCTCTGTGGAAAACCAAATATGTGGTTCTGTTGATCAACAAGCTCCAGTCAACAGGACCACCATAACGGAAATCACTCACCTTCTTGTCCCTAAGTCGTCCAGCCACCTGTTTAAGAACTTGCATGGGCACCATGTTTGGTTTAGCTTGTGCAACTGTACAGATGACCTTCACAGCTTGAAACCGAACTTTTTCCTCAAAATCCATTAACCGCGCGGCGATTGCCTCTGTCGAGGAACACATCAAGATTAAATTAGCCAACAGCAAATGTCTTAGCATTCGTTCCTGACTTAAGAATACTTGTCGGAACCTTGGAAACAAACGCAGACTCCAAGTGTGAAGCATAAAATAAGTCAAAGAGCATACCAAAATGATCTTGTCCGTTGGAAGATATATTCAGCAAGTATGCTTGTGATAATTCCAGCATCTTCAATCTGATATCCATAGACTTATCCACAAATCTCCCCATATATTCCAGGTAAAGTTGGCGGTAATCTTGATCAGCATGTTGCTCAGGTATTGAAAACAGCTTTCCCAGCATTGTGACAGCCTTCATACGTTTTTCAACATCATCTATCTGTCATTTCCCCAGCAATGCAGCAATGTCAGCTCTCATCTGAATGCCAGCAGGCAGATTCCACAATTGAGGCTGTCAGTGTCCACATCCCGGCACATAGCATCCGAGGGATTTAACATGGATGGCTTAAACATTTAGATAGACAAGAGGTTTGCTGCGTATAGGTGTTAAAGCAGATGTAAAAGCCATCTAAAACCTGTGTCTTCCAGAACTTTGAAAGTGGAAATCTAACATGAACCAAGAGATCTTTGCAAATCAGAATCTGCCATCATGATCTTTCCTGTGGTAAGTCTTCAGCACACAATGCAGCCTTCGATTGCACAGCTCTAGCAGCAGGATAGTCTGGAATTACGCTAATATGCAAATGATAAATTGGTCTTACTTACCCCAAGTTCCTCCAACAAGTGCGGCAATACCGCAACCAGCATTTGAGGAGCCGTTATATAAATCTCCAGTATGACTTCGTGGTATTCTTCACTTATTCTACTTTCCACAGACTGAGGATCCTGCATAACTGTGGTAAAAAATCGTTGCACAACGGGCTGAAGGCGATCTGCACACCGTTGCACAAGTCTAACAGCTAACCCATATGCAGCAGGTGATTGTTCCTGGAACAATAACACACCGCAATAAGTTGACAATATTTCAAGCAACCAAAGTTTCCTTTTGGCAAGTAGCAGCAAAGGAGACTAAAATACTACCTGGAAAAAGAAAGAAATCATAGCATAACAATACTAATGAAGCATTCAGGTTCCCAACCTTGACGGCATACCTGACACCGAAAAGGACGAACAAGATAAGAATTTACCTTCCTTCGCCCCAGAAGGTTCACAAGTACTGCATCCAAAAGTCCTTGGGATATCTCTTCACTCTCTTCCAGAATGGTTGCCATGATATCCAACATGGCTGTATGAACATTTTGAGCATGCTTCTGACTGGGGCAAAAACAATAAGGGCAGAACTTCAGAGAAATTCAGTGTAAAATGAAATCTCTTAAGTTACTGCATAACAAGGAGCCACCGCTGAAGAACAAAGTTGGGCCAAAGCCAGCAAACTGTGTACGTGACACCCTTCGACGGTAACGACAAGACATTGCAGATTTGATTTTTAAGAACCATGTAGTCCACACCCAGGACAAGAAACCCTTGCATGGGCTATATTGTAGAACGCCAACCAATCAAACCAAAAGCCAATAAACACATCAAAATAGTTATGTAAATCACCTAATAGTTGAAAAAAACACCTCGAACATCTTCAAGACAAGTTTATCGAGCTCAAGGTCCAGCATAACGATGCATGTCTTCACTTTGGCAAGAGTCTCCAAAATGCCGACAACACGATTAATCAAGGTTTCATTCTGCACTTCACTTAGACGGTGAAAGATTTCCACCACAAGCTCAAAAATTTCCTGTAAAAAGAAATGGATAGATATAGAAATTAGTTTCTGTCCTCTGCCGAAATCTGAACCTCGTTGCATAAAATTGCAAATAGACAACAGCCATCAAGGCTGCATTTTCAGATAAATTTTGTACATGCAGACAATCGGACCAGGATGATTGAACTGTTTGCAAGGAAAAAAAATAATAAGAAGTATCAGCGCAGTATGCACGCAAAAAAGCGGACAATATATCAAACACAAAAATAGTAAGAAAAACAAAAAAAACCTTTAGCTGGGGGTCACTGTATGGAGGGTCAGGGGCGAAGACCCTCAAGGCCTCGCTGCAACACTGCGCTGCAAACAAACGAACATCTTTATCTCGGTGATTCAAATACACGGGCTTCACGATGGCTTCCACACACGGCTTGATCGCGGCCGTCGTTCCCGGCCCCGCAGACTGCTGCACTTCCTGCAGCTGCGATGCTGCCGCCTGGATGACCATCTTCCCACAGAAACAGCGTCAGATGATACCATCAATATGCCGGCGTAAATATCTACTTCAAATTCACACCATTCAGCACAAAATGCATCATCTGGGCAGCAAGAAAAAAACCTGAGTGACATGGGGTATTTTTTATGCTGAATAAAAGCATCTTGTCTCCAAAAACTTGCCTTTAGCAGCTTCAGTAGTGCTTCCTTCTGCGTAACACCTGGAGCGAGGCGTTTCCCAATCTCAGGTAAAGAAAGCGTCGAATTCATGCTTCTGGTAGACATGGCACACGAATGAGATAGAAGACAAGCCTTAAACTAAGAGAGAGGAAGAGACGTGGCAAATTATGGTCCACGTCCTTAAATAGCGTCATTTATTCTATTTAAGGTTCAAGGGTCAAAATTTAGGGGCGCCGAATTAGTGTTCAACACGCTAAATACGATCGACGGTGTACTGTATCAGTGGAGGCTTGGGTAAAACAAATATTTTGAAATTAACAAACTCCCCTTCCCCGCGGTTGCGCCCGAAGGCGTACAAAGTACAAACAATTACAATTACGTATTGTCCCGCATCGGACTGTTGGCCGATGCGAAGTTACTGTACTGTACTGTACTGTAGTTTTGCGTTTGGAAGATGATTTCGAGGATTTTTATTTTTTAAACAAATCTGCCGATATGACGAATTGTCGTTTTTCTCCTTTAAAATAATTTAATCAAAGGACGATATGGCGATATAAACGCTCTTCCGGTGTAAAAAAAAAATCAGCTGTTCAATTGTTGAACTTCAACTGTTCGACATCATATATGCACTAAAACAGTAAAACACTCTCAATAATAAACAGTAAATCCTGTCTATCATGTCGTGATTTTTGATTGGGTGGATGCCGATTCTTTTTCTGCAATACAGTAAATGGCTCAACTGCATGCCTAGCGCCAGCATAACGGAGTGTCCGAGTTCTTTTAGTTTTTACACCGCCACTCGTGGCATACCGTACGTATACGAAAGCGTCGCCGCACTGCCGTACGCTTGTCTTCTGCCCCCCCTCCGGCATTCTTTTAGCTTTGCAAAGCTGGCACCTTTGATGAACTTCTCCTTTTCACTTTGAAGCTCTTTTACGTTTGTAGCCTTGTGACTTCGAAAATAAAGGCCGTTGTTGCTGAAAGTCTGAAACCTAACTGTGACCATATTCACGCTACGAAAAATCATGTTCAGGAAAGCGACTGCGGCATTAGGTTACGCTGTCGCCCGTCGGGTGACATCAACCAGTCCTTGCGTTTCTCGCCTGTATCCTGCACCAGCAGGAGTCAGTGACGGCAGTCATGGCTTCGTTCGATCATTTTCTTCCGGTTGGATTTCCAGAAGTCAAACTCTGTTAAAAGAGGCTGCAAAGCTGGAAGGTAGTGCTTTCATTCCAATGCCTTTTGCAGAGTCTACAGCTTTTGTCGACCAATGGTGGCGGTATCCATGCTACAGTAGAATATTCGATAACGTTGTAATATGTCTATGCGAGCTCGGCTTTATGCTGACCCCGCAGAAACTCAACCGATGCAGATGGTCTCTTGCAAGAATATGAACATGCCACTGGTCTCGAGAGGGAGGAGATAGCAGCGCAATTGCAGGTAATGTCATCAGTATTAAATGATTTCCTAACTTTGCGCAGTTCATCGGCATTTGCTTCACAAAACGGAGCTGTCGTATTGTTCTTTATTGAGGCTCTTCTGTTGTTTGGTGGCCAGGGAACCACTCGTTTTGAGACTGCTCCCCCACGAGGCCCTTTTGGAACAAAGGCAAGTTCATAAAAGGTTATTAGGTTGCCAGTACAGTCCTGGATTTAATGTCGTTTTTCTACTTAATGAATGAGTAACTGGTGCCTCTGTCAGGGAGTAAACCGTGTGGCGCTGTTTTTAACATAGCATCCAGAAGGGTGCACTGTGCAATGCATTTGTCTCAGAGAAAGAATATTTGCATCGTATACTAGACTGCAGCTCAGCAGTTTCTTTTATTTTTCCAGGTGCATGTAAACCCAGTTGCAGCATTTCCATTTTGGATTTTTTAATCTTTCTGGGATGTCATGTGTGCACTTACGCCCGAAGGTGTTGAGTCATTCTTCAGGAAGCTCCGGCTGTTGTGGAGTCCGTATTTGATGAGCGCATTGTTGGCTGCTCTGGCGGCTATGCAGGTGAGCTCACACCCGCTACATTGGTGCAAAGGTCGAAAGAATCTTGGTGTCTGCAGGTCATTTCCTAGCTTGATGATTTAGAGGTTTCCTGCAGAGTGGTTTCATTTTCTATAGTTTTTGATCCTGAACTCAGGATGAAGTTGATATCATCACTGTTGAAAGTGCAATAACTTTGAATGTCGGAAGTGCAATAATTTTTTGTAGCAGCGTTTTTTATTGTTTGAATATTAACGGTTTTTGTTTATTTTTGAAGCTGTCTCTTCTTAGCTCATCCACAGCATAAATTAGCATATCTGGAAACTTGATCACTTGTTGACAGCCTCCTTTTGGTTTGTTTTGGAGCGGATTTTACACTTGTGAATCAGAGGAGGAGCATGACGTAGTCTGGTTCAAGTTGAAAAAGGGCATTCCCCACGATTGTGTCGTTTGTGGCCAGGTCTTTGAGGTAAGGCGTCTATGGAAGTCAGGAGCCTTCAGTATTTCTCAGCAGCGTTAGGTTAATCCTTCTATGATCATTTTATGAGAGCAGTTTAATGGTTGGCCTATTGCTGTGGCTTTGCTGCAGAGGACAATTTTAACTTCGTGTTTGTTTGTATGTCTGGAAACAGGTTGTTGATAAACAGTCTTGGCTGAAGTTAAAAAGGAATTCTTGTCTGTTGCGTTTTTACTTAGAATCTTTAAGGTCATGCATATTGCATCTGTAAAATTATTTAACATGATCGTTAAGAAACTCCTGACTTTCATAGCAGTTGTTCACTGGACGATGGCTTATTCTGGCATGCTGTCATGTGAATGGTTTTGCAGCTGAAGGTTGTTGGCGAAGGTGGCCTTCCTGGTGCACATCATTAGGCTTTTCAGTGCCTGAGAGGGAGACTGTCATTGGATTTAAAACTTGTACTGATAGATTCAGGACAAGTATCACGTGTCACAACAGTGCATTCAAGGTGCAGGCAGGCCGTTGGAAATTGACGATGCTGATATTAAATGATTCACGCCTTGCAAAATTGCGGGCTCATGGGCAAGAAGTTCTTATCAAAAATATCATCCGCTTGTCATTGTTCTAGTGTCCCAGACTGAAAGCCTGGCTTGAATGGTCTAACTGCAAGCATCATTATTGCAAAAGTTGACGAGAAAGCATTCAAATGTCTGTATGTTTCTTATTGGTAGGTGCACCGGCGGATTTGAATGTTAAAACGGATTTAGTGGTTGAGCTGCCAATCTTCATGTGTCCTCATGCTGCCTTCATGTAAACAGATGGTATTCATGCTTCAAATACGCAGATGTTTTTTGGGTTGTGAACTGGCTAGTTGGGAACCATTACACCGCGTATCGCTATTAGCACTAAAGTGTTTTTCGCCACTTAAATAAACTTGCCTCTATTCACACCTGTCGGACTTCCATTTGGAAACCACTAATCCAATGGTAAGCAGTTTTCTTTTCCATCACAACTTTTGGATTACCTTTCCAAAAAAGTGTGCATCGTGAAAACTGAGTTTAAAGGCCAGTAGAACGCTAATTAGCGGTAACGACGGAGTTTATGGATTTGGCTTGTTTTAGCTAGAAATATGATAATCTCCTTAAAATCTTTTTTCTCCTTGAAGGTTTACATCTGTTGCTCATTGTCTTGGATGTTTTAAGAGTCCCCTGGCAACCTCCATAGCGACAACTTTGAACAACAGTGAAGTGTGGTTGTAAAGCCTTGTTTTGCCCAGTGTGCTCCTGGCTACAGATGTTTGGGACCTGCTCTGAAGTAACTTTTACCAACCCAACTTAATGGGAAAGGAACCTTACAATCATGATAATTGTTGAATGTGGCTCTATAGACTTTTTTCTTGATGTTGTGATGATTCAGCAGAGAGCAGCAACTGCATTATGCCCGTTTAGCTCTGATGCGGTTGATTATTATAGCCAATAAAATATGTTCCATGAACTTTCTTCCAATTCTTGTCATGTTCACCTCTGAGTGCTTGGGTCATCGTCAGTGAGGACGAGGAACAACATAAAGCATCAGCATTTCTTTTTTTATCATGGAGTTTTCCACATCAGGCCTTTCGAAAGCAAATAGTGGGATGAAAAAGTGATTATGAACACATTTACTCCTAAAGTTATGGGTAACTGCTGGTACATGGTGCCACTTGGTAGCTGGTTGAGCGAAAAGAGTATACAAGACCAAGGATGATTTGTAGAGAAAGAAATGGTATTCAATAACCCTCTTTCGAAGACATTAACAGAGGTATTGGGCAAGTACATAGGTTCTATTGGGTCTAAAACTGTTGGTGTCTTGCAGCTCCCAAAATGCACACTTGTTTGCAAACATTGGCGGTCCAATACTGGCGACATTTTCTATGCTGCTAAAAAAGCTAAAGAAGCTTATTACCTTGGGTTCTCAAGCTTTTCACATATTTTCCATTTATCTCCAAGCAACCTCCATCATACAGGTGAAACTTCAGAAAATTGGCAATGTTTAAGACAAAAGAATTGCCAAAGATAGCAATAAACCCCAAAAATGGCTGCCATGTTTTTTTTTTTGTTTACCATGTCATCTTATCAGTCAAAAACATCACAAATGCAAACCATCCCTTGGCAACTCCACATCAGTACACTACTTTTTCTTTGTCATTACTTTTACTGCCGTTGATAAAAACCGGAATACAAAAAATAGGCAGCGAGAATACAAAACAAGCTGCTCCGTACATATCCCTACACCCTGCCTTTCTATGCACCCGTAGGCTATCCTATAGTCTGCTCAATTACAGCAAGTATACGGGCTATTTACATCTGCAAATAACGGATTACGCCGACCTATGCCGACCTGCTACTACGTCGGACTACCGTACCGTCCGTACCGTGCCTGTCTACTACCAATGGAAATGCTGCGAGCATGCATGCCATCCCATGCGGGGCGGAATACTAATACTAAGAAATTAAGAAATACGTCGATGAATTAAGGAATACGTTCATCATATGCTGTTGCAAAACTGCAAAAGGCCCTCTCGAGCAGCTGGAAGACATGGAGGTCTTCTGAAACCCTTTGAGAGTCGCGGCATAACTACCTCCCGGCACTCTGCCATGGACAAAAGCTGTGAGGAGGGCCCCGGGTCATCCGCACAGCTTCCTCCATGGCAGGTCCCTCCTCGCCCTTCCTCCCATTCAAACCTTCAGACAACTTGCCCCTCCTCCTCCTCCTCCTCCGCCTGTCGCCGCAGGTAAGCTTTGTATTACTCACAGTCCCTCCGCCAACCTCTTTGCACTTTTTTATTTTTATTCGCAGCCCCTCCCATACGTTTACATAATGATGGAGCACTTCTGGGCCCACCTCCCCTGTCCAGCAGCCCCTGCCAAATACATCCACCGTCTGACAACTCGCCTTCATAAACCGGATTGAAGTTCTCAGCAAAACCACCTTGAAACCCAGATTATCGCCACACTATATGGCAACTCTCCAAATGAAAACCGAGAGATTCCTTGGCTTCTTGTTTGTGCGCACGTCTCAACGAAAAATGTGAAAATGACTGACTGACTTTGTGCTGACAGGTGGCGGCTTCTCAAGCATCCTCTCCTGCAAATAAGTCCAGAACAACGGTCAGCACAAAAAACTTCCAAACTCAACATGTGCCTTTTAAAAAGAAAGAATAAGCAAATACAAGAAGCACAACAAAAAAAAAAACTGCATCGCAAAAGTCTGAAAAGAACAATGCATCACCACCGAAAGCTCCACTAATCTACAATAGAACTCCCTGCAAGATCAAAGGAGCCAAAAGAATACAAAGTATTCAAAGCCGAACAAAAATTGTCGAACTTTTCCAACATCATACACACAACAAAACCTCGAGAAAGAGCAAAAAAAGTAAGCCCACCTCTCTTCCACAGCATTTTGGGGCGGTGGGCATCGTTTTTGGCAAAATAAAGGCCACAGGCGTTGCAGAGAGGCATGCCGCCCAGCCGGTCTTTCCTCCAAAAAGGCGTCGCACTCGTGTGACAGTTGCTGCAAACCTTCACCGGATCACTCCCTCCTCCAGGACGTCTCACTCTCCTCGCACTGTCAGAATCTCCTCTCTCCTCCTCCCTCTCTCTCTTCCTCCAGTTATTGCTGGCTACACCACCTCCTCTCTCTTCTCCCTCCCCATGTGCCCCGGAACCGCCGTGAGATGTAAAATTATCTCCGTGGGGAGATATGAAGTCAGTCAAAATCCATGGAGGTCCTACTCCTCCTCCTCCTCCTCCTCCTCCTCCTGTCCTCGTCCTCCTCCTCCTCCTCCTCCTCCTCCTCCTCCTGTCATCGTCCATTCCAGCTGGCCGCTTCCTCCCAATCCTCTACCAGAGCCTCCACCCTCGTTCCCACTCCCTCCTCTAACAAGAGGCGGCAATCCCTCGTCTCTCCCCATCTGGAGAGGGAGAGGCAGAGAGAGATTGTCCCCAGAAATCAGAGAAGCGAAAGGAGAAGCTCCCCCCTGAGGCCACAACTGAGCCTGAGCACACAACCACCAAAACCACAGAAGCTGTTGCCTCTGCATATACTCCGCAGACTCTCCTCCTCCTCTCTCTCCTCCTCCTCCTACCCCTACTAATCCTCCTCCTATTCCTCCTGCTCCGCCTCCTGCAGTCTCCCAAAAATCCCTAAAAGCTTTACTATTTTGTTCCCTACCAGGGGTAGAGGGAGGCACAGCGCCTCCAAGGGACAGCAGAGGGAGCTCTCGAAAACAGGAATCATCCGGAGGACTCTCTCCCATTGGTTCCTGGAAAGCCACAGGAGCTCTCAGAGGGGAGGGGCCCAATAATGGTGTGGCGGGCCCCACGTCTAGCCCCAACTGACATTGCCGATCCTCGGATCTCAAACCACCTCCCCACCTTCCTCCTCCAGCCACGGCTGCCCGCGGAATCGGCCGCATCACTCCTCCGGACGGCTTCTCCCTCTCAAACACCGCCACACAGTGGTCACCTCCAGCCGCCAGAAAGAGGGCGGAAGAGGACGGAAGCCCCTCCATGGATGTTGGCTCCAGCACGGCTCGCCTGCACAAACAGACAACAGAAAACACGAAAGAGACGGAGACAGAAGGAGGACACAAAATCCTAGTTAGCCAGCTGCTTTTTTCTGCTGGAGAGAGGGAGAGGGAGAGGGAGAGGGAGAGGGAGAGGGAGAGAGAGAAGGGAGAGGAGAGAGAGAGGGAGAGAAAGAGGGGAAGAGAGAGAGGAGAGAGAGAAAAGAGAGCGAGAGGGACAGAGGCAGAGAGGCAGAGAGAGAGAGAGAGAGAGAGAGAGAGAGAGAGAGAGAGAGAGAGAGAGAGAGAGGGAGAGAGAGGGGGGGTCTGGCGTGAGACTGAAAAACTCTAAAGACCAAATGTGATTTGGAAATCTCCAGTTTCAAAAGACCAGAAGCTCTAACAGAAGAGCAGAAAACAGAAACAAAAAAATAACAAAAAAATCTCCATTCAGTTCGCAATTTTCTTCTGCCAAAGACAGAGAGGTGACACGAGATTGTCCGCAAAAGCACCTCTAGGATTACAGAAACTAGAACCTCTAGGATATACAAAAAGCTCTGGAAACTCAGTAAACATAGCCTCACTTACATGCTTTTCTGGTCATGTTTGGTCAGGTTTTGTTCATTTTTTTTGTCATCTTTTGGTAAAAAGACAAAAAGACTGGATAAAGTACAAGTTTGCCCATATCGGGTATCTTGACCGAAATATGACCAAATGTCAAAGTAACATGACCGAAACATGACCAAAAGATGACCAAAAGATGACCGAAAACATGACCAAAAGATGACCGAAAACATGACCAAAAGATGACCAAAAGATGACCGAAACATGACCAAAAGATAACCAAAACATGACCAATAAGCTGACCGAAACATGCCCAAAAGACGACTGCAAGACGCCTGCAACATGTGAGTACATACTCTGCGGCCCGGCCCAGCTGGCAGTGGCGCGAGTCCCCCCATCCGAACATGCGGCCGCCCTTCGTCCACGCGATGCTGTGGCGCCGCCCCGCCGCAACATGCGTCACGCGCTCACCTCGCAAAGCCCGCACCGCCTGCGGCCGCCACGTGTCCTCGCAGGAGCCGTGGCCCGTCTGCCCGCTGCCGCCGTGGCCCCACTGCAGAGAGGGTAGGGTTTCCAGTAAGAAACGAACAGGGTTTTGCTTCCAGTCTGTGAATACAACCAGAGGCTGGGAATGCGTAGCTTAAAAGAAAGGAACCTCAGACATCACCCCGGACAAGACGAGATTTTGTTGCTAAAGGACAGCCTTCAGATGGCCTGAAAATCTCAATACTGGAGCTATACATGCTGTTACACCACAAAGGAACTCCCCTGAACAAAGCTGATCAGGTAAACAAACTCCACAACAAGGAAAAAGACCAAAAGAACAACAACACTGTTAACCTTTTCCGACCAAACTGCACTAGCCTCTCTTTCCACAGCCACTTCCAAAACAGCCAAAGCGACAGATGTCACACAGAAGCGCTCACAGAATAAAGCGTCCCATCCGCCGCAATGGCCAGTGTGTGATCTGCTCCGCATGCCACATGTGTCACAGTTACACCCTCCATCGACACCTTCTGTGGCCTGGACTGGTGACACGTGTCACCTAGCCCCAGAGCCCCATACGTTCCTCGTCCCCAACTGAACACTTCTCCTGATGAAGTCAGCGCCACGCTGTGCTGCTCTCCACATGCCACCTGGCAGCACCAGATAAAGCAGCCCCGTTTGTTAGAGCCTGCTGCTGCGAGACAGCGAATACGGATTCTGTGATTTTGTCCAGAGGACCCAACAGACGTTTGTACAACGGCGAATCGACAGACACGCCAAAATCTGAATGCTGAGTACCGAAGCAACAAGAAAATTGGGCTACTTCTGCACTCATTCAAATCTCCACAAATTATCCTTTGCAAACAGTAATTGCAGACATCAACTCTTACAAACATTTAACTTTGTAAACCAAAAACGTCTACAGACATTAACCCTCACAAACGTTATCTTCTGCAAACATCAATACGTCCAACAACTGGTTTGCAAATACCCTCGGCAAACACAAGATTACGTAACCGTCAACCTTCGCAAGCCATATCCTTCAGAACAATTTAACCTCCGCGACCACCGCTATCCTCTGCCAACAACACCCTCTGCCCAAACGCTCCCTTCCCCCGGCCCACCTGCACAATGCTAGCCTGGCTGAGCTCCGGCACCGGCTTGGCTGTCGGGCAGCGCAGCTGCAGGCCAAGGCCCAGCGCCCCGTAGCCGCTGCTGCCCACCGCGAAGACGTGCCCGGCCGCCGTGAGCGCCAGCGTGTGGTCGGCGCCGCAGGCCACGCGGCAGAAGCGCTGGGCTGCGGGCGGCAGGCCCACCACGGCCCGAGGCCGCCAGCTGGCGCCGCCAGACACGCTCTCGCCGCCGAACTCGCCCCACACCACCAGAGATCCTGTGCCTGCAGGAGCCGGGAGAGACTGGGGAGGTGAGGGGGCTGGCGGGAGAGGGAGAGGAGGGAGGGAGAGAAAGGCATACTGTAGGCAGAGGTTTACAAAAAAAGGGTCTTTTGAGGGTTTTGAAGGATCTTTTGCCTGCGGCAAGCCAGTTCTGATGCTACGATTGCCATGGGGAGAGGTAAAGAAGAGGGATTGGGAGAGGGAGGTTGAGGAGAGCCACATGGATGATACTCGATGGTCATCTTTACAGGCAGGGGTTTGTGAAAGAAACTTCTCAAGATTGGAGGAAGAGAAAACATCCAGAGGCTGTGTATGTGTGTGTGTATGAGATTGAGAGAGACAGACAGAGAGAGGGAGAGAGGGGCAGAAAGAAAAACGAGAGGGCAGAGGTTTCCTACTGGTGACTGCTGCGCTGAAGTCCCTTCCACATGCCACGTGCTGTATGGTGCATAAGTTAAGTGCCGCCACGTGGACGGGCTCTGCCGTGAACGCCGGCTCCGCCACGCCCAGCTGCCCGGAGTGGTTGCTGCCGCTGGTGAACACCTGCCCACTAACTGCCAAACCTCCCCGCCCAGCTGCCAGGTCAGCAGGAGAAACCCTTGCATCACCGCCCTTGATTGCAAGAGGCAGATGCACGCCAGCCCAGCGCGAAGAAAAGGACGGAAAAAAAGAGAAAAAAAAAAAGTGGCACATTCGCTGCAAGCTCGCAGCCATGATGCTGCCATCCCTCGCAAAAGCACCTTCCGGCCTCCGGCGCCACTCCCAAGGACCGGCAACCGACACAGAAAAAGAAAAAGAAAACAGTGCGGCCGCAGCGTCTGGCAGAAGCTGCCCACCCGGGTCGCCTCTCACCTGTGAGGAAGGCCGTGTGGTGGTCCCCACATGCCACGTGGCTCAGAGCCTCCCGGGCAAAGGCCGGCAGCGTCGTGGGGCCGACAGCTGGCGCTGCGCTGCCGCCCGCCAGCTGGCCGCTCTCGCCCCGCCCCCAGGCTATTGCCAGACTGCCAGCTGGCTCCAGGGGACCATCCTCGCACGCCCAGGCTGCACCACCAAGGAGAGGGAGGGAGGGAGAGAGAGGGAGAGAAAGATAGAGAGAGAGACAGAACGGACAGTCAGAAACCGACATTGCCATCTTCCCTCCTGCCCTGCCACGCCTTTCCTACCTCTCCCTTCCTTCCTACTCTCACCCATCCTGCGCCTTGCCTGGGCAGCCTCAGCAGGGGCAAGAAAGCCTCCGAGCAGAGGGAGAGCGGGAGAGAGAGAGAGAGAGAGAGAGAGAGAGAGAGAGAGAGAGAGAGAGAGAGATACGAGGCTCACCCGACATCTCCGGCGGCCGACCCACTGTGTCCGTAGGAGAGCTTCTCCCACCCCACCACCGCCTCTCTCGGCCTCTCTCTGCCGCCCCCACCTCCTCCTTACAGAGCCATCCCTCGGCCCCCCGCAGCCCCCCTTCTGTCGCCAGACTCGCTCCCTCGCCTTCCCTCCCTGCCCTAATGCCCCCGCCTCTCCCTCCCTCTGTCTGCCTCTGCGTTCCTAACTCCCCTACCGCGATTGCCCCCCGCGCCCCTGTCTCCCCCGGCTCGCCCCCGGCCTCTCCCGAACCTCCCCGCGCGCCTCTCAGCCGCCGCCTCGCTGCCGCCCGCCGTCGCGGCCCATCTCGCCGCCACGTCAGCACCGCCCGCCCTCCCGCCGCCGCCTGCGACGGCCGCCGCCCTTCGCGCTCACGCCGCCCGCCATCCTCGCACCCCGCCGGCCGACCCGCCTCGCCCTCCTCCTTCCCTCCCTCCAGAAACAACCCGAGCCTCTTGAGATCGGCTCGACGGAAAACCCCAACACGGATTCTGTCGCTCTCTCGCACACCACCACGTGGCGCGGCCTGGCTTGGCGGCGCGGCTTCGGAGCGTGCGCGCGGGCCGGAGGGAGGAGGGAGGAGGGAGGAGGGAGGGGGGAAGAGGGAGGGGAAGAGGGAGGGAGGAGAGAGGTCGTCTGGGCGTCGCGGGGCGCGAATCGCGCGTCGCCGGCTTTACGGCAGAGGCGCCGATTCGAGTGAGGGCGTCACGTGACAGGAGGCCGTACGGCAGCCGGAGACCTGGGCGGGACGCCACGCGGCTTTTGAAGACGTGAGCTGTGGGGCCACGTGGCGCGATTGTCTGGGCTAGACACCCGGGCGAAACAAGATATCGCGAGCGCAGGTACGGCGACAGTTTATCGGCGCAGCGAACTTTGGCGGTCAATGCCAGTCAACGCTAGAGGGACAAACGGCCGACGTACGGAACGGGCAGCGGCCAATGCAAGGAAAGTTTTTTATACTTTTTCTTATTTTTTATTATCCGTCGAGGATAACGGAGTTAGAGGGGGGAAAGGACACGCGAAACCGAAAAGAAAGTTAAACGAAATCTTGCCCTCGGCAGAAGTCAACACTGCCCGAAATCTGAGGAAATTTATCTGCGAAGGCTCGAGCGGCCGGTCGGGGGCGGCTGGACTTCGGCACGTGTCGCGCAGATGCGCAGGGTCACGTAGCGCGCGACAGGCGAAATTGAAGACTTTTCCGCGCAGGCAAAGGTAGATCGTGCTGGACAACCGACTCTTCAGTACGGCTATGTACGGACTTTTGACGGTCCTTCGGATCTCTGCTTCGATGCATGGACCACAAGATGATCGCACGTGGCGATCGCCTCAAACGGCGAGCTCCGAGATCTCTCCTGCGAGGAGCCGGGCGAGCCTGCGTCCGCGGAATCTGCACGCGATATGGCGCGTCGCGTCATATTTCGATCCCGTATCTTCAGATGCCGAGTGTTGGGGGGTGATCTTCCATCAGATGGTCCAAGTGGCATCCGCAGATTGATCCCCAGGACCGCCGTTGGCAACCATCCGGCCGCCCTGTCACGGACGTAACTGCTCCCACCTACCGTGAAGCTTCGCGGACGATAACGTCAGCCACGTTCTTTCCCGTCATCAGAAGACGACAAATGCAAGCGACGCGACAAACAACGAGCTGCGGGTGGAGGGTTTGCCTCTAGGCCAATGGCGTCGGCCGTGTCCGCACTCGCCGACGGCTCGCCGGACGATCCCTCGCAGGCACACTTGCGCAATCCAGCCACTGTCAAAACAATTCAAGTACCGTATAGAGTACAGTACTGTACTGCACTGTACCTGATGTGGAATCGTGTCGCCGTACGCATCCCGGGCTTCCAGAATTATTGCATGTGTCCGCCGCCGCCTGTTCGACCAACAGTGCAGCAGGAAACACTTGGCGTAAATCGGACGGCGTGGAATCCGGGAGCGTGACGGCAGGCGGCAGACATGTCTCGGGTCTTGTCATGGCACTGTACTGTACTGTAGTTGAAAAACTCGATAGGATTGGGAACTAAAAATCTTGAATTTTGATTTACAGTACCAAATAGTATTGTACGTGCGACTTTAACACGTACAGATATTTTTGCCGTATCCTAGAGGACAACAGCACAAAACCGTACCGTAATGTCCTGTACTGTGCGTTAAATATCGAATTACGGTATCGAAATGTCAAAAAACTCTAAATTCGTACATATTTCGAACGTTTGAAAGCATGTTCAAAAGTAGGCGTTTCTATTGTAGGTCTTTTCGTAAGTTGTGTTATGGGCTTTTCATGTGATCGTCTTAAGTCGCTACTTTGATCAGCGACCGTCCGATCGTCCAAATCTGACGATAGGCCTATCGTAAGTTGTGTTATAGACTTTTCATGTGATCTTCTTAGATCGCTATTTTGATCGGCGACCGTCCGATCGTCCAAATCTGACGATAGTCCTATCGTAAGTTGTGTTATAGGCTTTTCATGTGATCTTCTTAGATCACTACTTTGATCAGCGACCGTCCGATCGTCCGAATCTGACGGTTTAAATAAAAGGTCGCTCAAAACTCACAGAAAAATATTTTTTTGTCCGTTTTTTTTTCAAATTTAGACATGACGTTTAATTCTCTATAGATCCATGTGCAACTCAACCCTGTTACTATTGTTTTCCATTTTGCGGCCAATACAATATGGGTCTTAAGAGTATATTGCATTTTTTGCGTACAATAGGTATATTGTATGGGTGTACTTTCACCTACTTTTGAACTATGCGATACACATTGGGACTCAAAGATTTTTTCAATGAGACTTTTGGTCATCACTTCAACTTTGACACTTCAGTAATAGTCTGAATATTTTCTGGCCGTTCGATTAACACTGGGTCAGATTTAGACGGCTTGAGATCTCCCTAGCGTGATTGTTTGACGCCCGAGAAGGGACGCGAGTCCTCAAAAAATTTTTTATGGCCGTTCGATTCACATCTGGTCAAGTTTGGACGGCTAAAATCTCGCTTTATTTGACGCTTATTTGACGCCCGAGAAAGGACGCGCGTCCTCAGGCCTAAAGCTGACTGTACAAGAGGTTGGACTGAGTGTTTGTCCAGAAGATCAATTCAATCGATAACTGACAGTTGCGATACAATTTAACAGGCCACAAGACAAATCCTAACCGACAAAAAAGAAAGAAATATTACAATGCAAAACAGAGTAACAAGTACAATCTGCAGAAGAAACGGACAAACCATAGTTTAAAAGTAGGTGAAAGTAGGCCCATACTATATGCCTATTGTACGCAAAACATACAATATGGCCTTAAGACCCATATTGTATTGGTCGCAAAATGGAAAATAATAGTAACAGGGTTGAGTTGCATATCGATCGATAGAGAATTAAACTTCATGTCTAAATTTTGAAAAATATTCGGACAAAATTTTATTTTTCAGTGAGTTTTGAAGTATTTTTTATTTAAACCGTCAGATTCGGACGATCGGACGGTCGCTGATCAAAGTAGCGATCTAAGAAGATCACATGAAAAGCCCATAACACAACTTACGATAGGACTTACGTCCGCGCTTTTTTTTTTTTTCCGGGTTTTTTTTCCCGCGGAATGTCATCCTACTCCGTGTCAATCAGTATATAAATAAGGGAACGTTGTTTGCCCCTCCGGAATTCCTTATATAGGCGATGTGTCTGTCTTGGACGATGTGTCTGTCTTGGATTTTTTCCGTCACACGCAGTACGGACGGCCGTACCGCGGGCACAATGAAGCGCTGCCGCCCGTCGCGTTACAGACCGCTGTACAGCTGGCGGAATTCTATGCTGCCGCCCGCCGGTGTACAGACCGCTGTACAGTTGGCGTAATGTTACGCTGCCAACCGTCGGTGTACAGACCGCGGTACGAATGGCGTAATGTTACGCTGCCAGCCGTCGGTATACAGTTAATCGTACGCCTGGCGTAATGTTACGCTGCCAACCGTCGGTGTACAGAGAACCGTAAGATTAGCGTAATGTTACGCTGCCAACCGTCTGTGTACATACCGCCGTACGAATGGCGCAATGTTACGCTGCCAACCGTCGGTATACAGACAGTCGTACGGCTGGCGTAATGCCACGCTGCCAACCGTCAGAGTATAGACCACCGTACGGCTGGCGTAATGTTACGCTGACAACCGTCGGTGTACAGACCGCCGTACCGCTAGCGTTGTCGTGTGTCGCGGTACAGACCGCCGTACAACTGGCACAATGTATACCGCGAATCGTTATGTGTCAAAGTTTAAATAGTGTTGAAGAAAATTTACCGTAATTGATGCTAATTAAGATTTTTTTTTTTTTTTTTAAAGGTGTATTATAATTTCGGCTTAATGCTAATTTACGAACAGCAAAAATGGAATATTCGCCGTCTATACCATAGATGTCCTGTGCGCATATTACGCACGGTATAAACTAACTAATACTACGTACGGTACGCATCAAACGCTTTTGAAAAGTTAATAAAATGCGTACCCTGCTTTGTACCCGTACATTATTTTTACACATTCGTACAGTGTCCGTCTATGGTCGTACATTTTAGGGCTATTTAGGGGATTTTTAGGGTTTCCAAGGTACTTTGCCGTACACTCCATTTTATCTAAGTACGGCTTGCGTCGATATTCCGTACTGTAAGGTTTGTTGGGCTCACTTTCATACAATTTCGGACATTTCTGTTAAATTTTCGTACTTTTTAAGATTTTATAAGATTACGATATTCGTACGTTTTTGTACATGGCCGTACAGCGAAACTTACACGAATTTTACGAAAAGTATGAAAAAGACGAATATTACGTAGTTTTCGTAAAAAAGTTGATATTCGTACGAATTGGACATCAACGGTATATACATTATTATATGTATCTGTACAAAATATTGGGAATTGTACGCCGTCGTGAAAGTTAAATATCCGTACAGGTCAAACTAATTTACGTGTCAGAATAATCCCGTTTTACTCCCGTTTTTTTAGCGCAAATTCCTATGCGTGAGCGTCTGATTAAATTCATTTTTTTTTTAATTTCACTTAGAGAGGTACATTTATGTACCGTCTGACATCGACCGTGCACCACACTATTCAGATCTTATTGTATTTCCGTTCTTTACCCTATTTCATACGGTACAATAATTAACGTCAAAGAAGAATTAAAATCATCTAATCCTATTTGAGGAAAAAAAACCAAATTTTAAGAACCCAAATTAGTGACTTTGACACTAAAAACGATTCGCGGTGTAGCGTTGCCATGGGTCGCGGTACGAACCGCCATACCGCTGGCACAATGTAGCGTTGCAGTTTACATTCGAACTACAACCGTAATTCATTCGTTCATAACGGTTGATAGTTGATTATGTAACTGCGTTTATTTTACATATAACCTTCGACGGTGGTCCGTCGTAACTAACATTCAGCGCGACAAATAATACTAACGTCATGATGACGTCAAAATATACGGACAGGCAATTTTTGTCCGTCCACATAATTCAGTGTTCATAATTATCGCGCAAATAATTATCGCCGACATAACCCAATATAGAATACTTAAATAAATTAGTGTAAACTACATAGTTGAAAAAGCTCTATCGCATAAATTAGCGTTCATTACTCTAATTATTAAGTGCATCGCAATACAGATTGCCATAAAAAGCATGTTTAACCACATAATGGTTAATATATAAGGTTATTCAATTGAAAACAAATATTCATGAGCTCAACGTTGGTTGTTTAACAATCGACGCTCATACCCAACAATGCGGACCAAAAAACAAAGGTCTTCGTGTAAATCCCCGATAGGAAACGTTGTAAGTTGGTCTAAAAGGTATTAGGTATTTAAAAAAAAAGAATCGGAGCCACTACTATGTTATATTCACTTTAGTTAACTTATATCGCAGACAAATTTGAAGAAATAAACTCGTATAAAAGGTGGATTGTATTTCAATTAATTTTAAGGTTCTTTTTTACTAATAAGATTCATAAAACATCCCGCGATGTTTCGGCCAACTTGAAGTCGCACGACGTTTCAACGATTCACAAGTGTCAACAATCGGCGTGTTTCTCGTGGTCTTTTCTACGTTTGCGATTGGTAAAAACGGGAGCAACCAAGGTAAGTAATGACGTTGCCATGATTGCACTGGCCTCCGCCGTGACCTATGAAGTTTGGTAATAATTTCTTATCATGTTTGTTCGTCTCACCGTTCTTAACCGTTTGGTTTGCGAGCAGCGAATGTGATTGTCGTGACTTGTTATGGCTTTTTTTGGATAACAAAAAATTACAACTTTTGGTTTGTAGTCGCATATATTCGCGAATGAGCTTCGAGAATAAGAATGTATGAAGGTTGAGGATACACAAAAACTTCGTCGTGAGAATAAGTATTATGTTGGTGGGCTGTGAGTGACATGTGCATTGTTTTTATGGGATTCAATTTTGAGGCGAAGGTATGTAATATGAGATGGATTTTTTTGTTACTTAGTCATGTGTCTTTCATGCTTTACGAAATTGGCCATTTCCTGGTTGGGTGCACACCGCTTGTCCACCTACCGTCACGAATAAAAAACTAGGGTGCAAGTGCGTATTGTGCACAACCGCCCACATTTGACATACACGCCATCTACAAAGTGTTGATGAGAACATGTCAGCGGTGAGAGTGTCGAGATGATAGGAGACACTAAGGGCATGTTCCCATGTAACTAAAAATTAAACTTACTATTTTGACTTTTAGCGAAGATTCTTTGTAGTACTTTCTAGAGTGATCCGGTTTCGGCAACAAAATCATTACCTCATATTGTGACAGATGTAAACTTAGGTGTAATTTGTTACAGTTGTAGACGATTACAAAACTCGCGATAATTGATGACGTATACAAAATAGCGATTGTCGTAAACGCCTAGTTTTTTGTGACATTGTAGACGTTTACAGTTTGTGACACTTTGACGTCATGCTTACTATTGAAAAGAAGAAATTAATATTCACTTAATAATTTAGACTCTAGAGAGAAGAGAGAGAGAGAGAGTCACCATGGCTACCCCCATAGTCAGAAAGAGACAGACATACAGACTAATAGATGGCCAAAATGTTGCCCTAGACCAAATTTGAACCTAGGTCCGCGGAGTACCATGTAGACGTACGCCTTATCCGTTAAGGCATTGACAAAAAAAAGACGTATGTGGTTTGATATTTGATTAAAGAGTCACGCGACGTCATTTTAACTTCAACAAATCAAATCAACAAAACGGCACATATAGACAACGGCGCTCGCGGACGCGAATCTAACCAGGTAAAATATATGATCGGTCTGACGTCGTCGTCGCCGCCGCCAAACCCAAATGAATATTTGACGGCTTTCGGACATAGTGGCGCGCTGTGCCACGTGGATCTATCATTGAACGCTAGAAAATATGGAAGGAGGAACGATGCCTCTCAAGCGAAATGCCATGTTGTACAATGGATGGATAAAAAGTACAATCGGCCACTGTACCTTCTTGTATTATACACTCATTTGATTGGTCAAGGGTACAGTAGTAGATAGCTATGAGTAGGATTTTAGGGACTTAGTGTGTTTTAGGCGCCTCTCTTCAAGTGACCTTTTGTGTTTATAGGCCATATTCGGCCAGCCATAACTTACTGCTCAAAAGAGCAAATTCATTGATTCTTTTTGCGTTTGACCCAGGGGAGTCTTATCCTCACACGGGTGAGGGTGGTTATAAAATTTGTGTGCCTGGGTGGCGTTTATTCAGTGGTAAAGTGGAGGCTTTACATAGGCTGCTCATTGTGTAGGTTAATGAAGACCACCGAATTTCAGGTTATGGGCCCACCCTCCAGGGTGCCGATATTTAATAGATCACACTTTCTTAATGGGGAAATGATGATGGAGGGAGAATTTTTGAGAAGCACCTATGGGGCATAGTGTCCAGGCTAATTCGATGCCCACCACCACCTAGGTTTGGAGGAACACATTTTATTAGCACCTCCACCACCACAGCCGTCACAACAGCTACAACAACATCAACCACTATCACGAAGGATGACGATGAAGGGGAGGAAATAATAATGGAAGGAGAAAAAGGAGAAGTTACTTCTCGAAAGGACTCCAAAATCAAGGAGGATACCGGCCCTTAACTTCCTCCGTTCTCTACTTCAAGACATAGTCAAAAATATATTTATGAGTGAGAATACCCCCATAATTGGCATCCCTCCATTGAAAATGTGGATTATATCACACATTTGTAAAATACATATATAATGATATGTAGCCCAATCACGATCGCGCCACTTCCACGCAGTCGAGATGAGCAGATTTGTCGCTCCACCAACATCAACAAAGTGGAGGTGTAATTTGTCAATAATCGAATGTGCGTCTATTGAAAAATCTCCGCAACATCTTGGCGACGCATATCCTGATTTTAGTGGTGTAAAATAAGCAAGATTTGTGGATAAATGATGTGTACATCTTAGGAGGGTATTGTTGAGATTCAGTAAAAGTGGGCATATGATCGATCAATTACAAGACAAGAAGCTAAGGAAAACAATTCTCTATATGAGAAAACAAGCTTAATTACTAAACAATGAATAAGATAGATAACACAACAAAATAAGAACTCAGTGCAAAAATAGCAGCTGGGAAAAATTGGAGAGAATCATACAGTAGATTGATGATTAAAATTCAATATCAAGCATGAGTACATTTTATATGTGTGAATGGCGTAAGTACTACGCTACTTGTGTTTCACGTAAAGGAATAAAATCCTAACGTGTGAACTACGTAATCAAATCAATGGTCACAATTTAGAGGGTCAATTCCCCCACAGAATTCGAAGATCCAAAGAAGCTTATCTAGTTAGTGCCGACTCCAAGTTGGTAAAAACCCAAATGATTGACCCCTTGACAATCAAAACCCCAATACAACTTCACCCCTGTGAAATAAGACTTTCTGTGTGCTCAGTTCCACCACAGAATGCAAAGCTAGAATATGAGTTTTAGACACATTCACCCACTTTAACTTTCCCGTAGAAATGGAGCCACCTTGGCAAGCAAAGACTCTAACCACCCACTTTAAATTTCCCGTAGAAATGCAGCCACCCTGGCAAGCAAAGACTCTAACCAACTACACCCTTGTGTAGCATGGACTCCCTTGAGTCGCCAGTAAAAAAAATCTCTGAATTTGCTCCCTTGAGCAGTAAGTTATGAGTGGTCAAAGATGACCTTTTATACAAGAGCTCTCTCGAAGAGGTGGCTACCTACTAAATTTTCTAAGTCCTATCTCTCTCTAAAACTCTATCTACTGACGTACGACACCAATCACAATACTGTGTTGTATAGAAATGTATACGTGTCGGTGTACTTTTTGTACGACCATCGTACGACATGGCCAAAAAGTCGACACATGCCATATCCGGATTTGTTACCGTAATCTCCGGAGTTGCCGCAATCTAATGTGATTGTGCCACGTATCATTTGACGTGGCGATGACCGAAAACAGCCAAAACGCCCATTCCGCGATCTCAGCATCTATCGCGGCCGTTCGATTAAGATCGATTTTAAATCCAGCCGTCGAAAATCAATGTGTGGTATTTGTTCAATGTCGAAACAAATGCGCGGTATTCATTTAGTGAGGTACCGTACGCCGTACGTACATTTAAACTTTGTCTATGTTACATGTCTGTTCGCGCCGTTAAATGAATTTTTGTAATTGTATGTCTTTAAATACTTATCAAATCCTAAATGTCTCAACATTCATCCTAGTCTATAAGATAAGGCTTACGGCTACGGGTGATTTGACAGACGGTAGGTACCAGGATCAAATCTTGGGTCCATCAAATCCCTTTTGGTAAATCTACCTAGATTAAACTACCTGTCTCTCCAGGCAGCTTAGGCAGCCATGACTCTAGCTCCCTCTCTAGCTTCCAGTGACTACGACAAGTGTGGGGGTTAGAGAGAGGAGTTAGAGGCAGACTGCCTCCGCTTCTTTTCTATTTCACCCTAGAAAAATATCCTAGGAAAAACATTATTATCTACACAATATAGACCTAGAAAATACACATATTTCAACACTCCCCTTATTTTCTAGTCCACTTTTCATAAATCCAAAAAGAGATTTTATCCACCTCATCTCTTTCTCTTTCACACAAAATCCATTCCCCCTCTTGCAGTTCCAACAGCTAGTCCCATCTCCAATCTACGACACATACCCAGATGATATCCCTTTTACAATCACATCTTCATAAGCGACATTACACCAAGTAGTGATGTCAAATCCACCCTCCCCCAAATTTTCCCAAAAACCACTAGTCCCTGTTAAAGTTTTCATAACTCCTACATCTTCTCCACTTAAATGATTATCTATGATAACTACCCTTTTTTCTGAATTTTCCCCATTTCCTCCTTTTAGATCCATATAAGTCTTTTCACTATCACTTTTCATTTTTGTTCCCAAAAAATATTTCTTCTCCCCTACACCTCTTATTAAAAGTTTCCCTTCTCCCCTATCTTTTGGAGCCCCCTCTAGATTTACTTCTCCCCTATCCATGGAATCTGTTGAAGTCTCCCCTTTTGACCAGTTTTTCTGTCGCCAAAATATCTATGAATGTATCCTCAATATTATGATTTTTCCCTTTTTCATATGTCAATTCTAGATCTGACTTTCTCATTTCTAAGTCATTTACTCTACACTCCTTGACCTCCTCGTCATACTTAACTCCCTCAAGTACCTCCTTTCTCTTTACTTCCCTCAATCTCTCTTAGTGGGAGCATTTAGACTTACTCAGCACTCCTACAGCTGCAGCTAAATCCGACCGAGTATAATTCATTAAATAGATTAGGCTTCCCTCTAGTTTCATGAATGGAATATTGTGCATGTACTTTTGTTCTTCAGGGCCTAATTCCTTGTCTAAGATTATGACTCCTTCTCCCACACTCCCCTCACTCCCTTTCTTTAACTCCATTGGCGTTGTACAACTATTAGCCTTACCCATCTGAAACTTTTCCATGATGTTCCCTATTGCTTCTTTCTGAGTAAGTCTTATAATCTTTCTTTCACCGTCTCTTTTACTTTGAATACCCAAAATATATTTTGCCTCCCCCATATCCTTCATTTCAAATCTTCCCTTAAGATCCGTTTTCAGTTTATTAATTTTGTCCATTGATTTACTTAATACAAGCAAATCATCAACATAAATTGCAATAAAAATAACATCTTCCTCATCTTCAAAAACATAGATTAAGTGATCTGAGCTGATCCGCATATATCCTTTGACCGGTAAGAAACTCATCAAGCTTCTTATTTCATTGTCGGGGCGCCTGTTTCAAACCATAAAGAGATTTAATCAGCCAGCATACTTTACTCTCCGCTCCTTGCTGTACAAAACCTTCGGGTTGTCGCATGAAGATCTCCTCTTCCAATTCTCCATGCAAAAAGGTTGTCTTGATGTCCATCTGGTGCAGTTCTATGTCTTACGCTGCTGCGAGACTGAGAAGTATACGGACGGAGGTAAATCTGACGACCGTGGCAAAGGTTTCCTCGTAGTCGATTCCCTCTTTCTCTGTAAATCCTTTGGCCACTAACCGGGCCTTTTAGCGCTCAATGGTGTTATCTTGGTTGAGTTTCAATTTGAATACCCACTTACAACCGATTGGTTTTCGGTTAGGTGGACAATCCACCAGCTCCCAAGTATCGGCTGCCATAATTGAGGCCATCTCCTCATTGATGGATGTCTTCCACCGGTTCCTTTTTGGAGAAGCTATCGCCTCTCCATAAGTCTGAGGTTCATCTTGATGAGATAGTTTTGTTACCTTGTTTTTAACCTGTTTTTCTTGCAATTTTTTGCTACTTCTCCTCCCCCCCTCAAAATCTATTGCCGGAATAGATCGTTCTCGTGGATTCTTTCGAACAATCTCGGTTTCTCCCCTATCTTTTGATTCCAAATCAATTTCCACCACGTCTTCCGCTTAGGGTAGAGTTGTCACTGGAGTTTCCACAGCCGAGTCCTTTTCGGTCTGATTTGTACTTGCAAGAATGTCATCTTCTCTAAAACTTGGACAGTTAGGAAGCTCAAAGTCATCGGAATTTTCTGACTCAAATCTAATTTTTAGTGACTTTCTATACTTGAAGGGATCCACAAACTTTCCTTCATCCACAACTACTAGGTTTATTACTAAGATTATATCTTCCCCTTATAGAACATAAACTCTGTATCTTTTTACATCCTCATCATATCCTAATAAGTACCCCGGTTTTCATTTAGGATCTAGTTTCCAATTAGACTGATCTAAATCTAGACTAAACACTTGGCTGCCGAAAACCTTTAAGTGAGATATGTATGGTTTTCGGCCGGTCCATCTCTCATAGGGAGTTTGGCTTTTACCGCCGAAATAAAAACTCTATTTTTGAGTTAATTAGCACAGTTCATTGCTTCGAGCCAAAACCTTTTTCCTATCTTCTTATCCGACAACATACTTCTAGCACTATCACTTGTGTCCTATTTAATCTTTCAGCTATCTCATTCTATTCGTGGTTATCTGGAACTGTCTTTTGGTGTTGGACTCAGTCTTCCTTCAAAAAATCCTCAAACTGGTTATACGTATATTCTCCACCATTGTCACTCTTTACTCTCTTGATTGGGGTTTCATGAAGTTTTTCACTCCACGCCTTATATTGTCTAAAACATTCCTAAGCCTCTGACTTATTTTTCAAAAAATACACCCTGGAATACCGAGACCAATCGGTGATAGTCAAAATAAATCTCTTTCCCCCGGGTGTGGGCACTTTGGCCGGTCCCCAAATATCTGTGTGTACCAAATCTAGAATCTTTTCTCCATTATAGGTGGCAGCTTTTGGAAAGGGTATCCTGTGTGCTTTACCTTTAGCACATCCACTACAATCACTTAGATTCTCACTCTCACCAAACCGAATCCCTTCCACCACTCCCATCTTTTTCATCTCTCTTAACTTATCTAGATTCACATGCCCAAGCCTCTTATGCCACAACATTTTATCATGAACACCAGCATAATAAAGTTTCTTCTTTTCATTACTTAATATCAGCCTAAACATCCCTTGGCTACGTTTTTAAGCAGTGAAATAAACTTCCTCAAAACTAGCAGTAAAGACTCCTTTCCTAATACTAGTATCAAAACCCTTATCATCTAATACAGATGTAGAGATGAGGTTTTTGTCCAACTCCGAAAAAAACAATACATCGAAGAATATTACTATGGATGTCGTTCTTTCTACTAACACTTTTAGATATACCGATCCTACAAGAGTATTAGTGACTATCCTCCCATCCCCGTACTCTATCTCTACTGTGGGAATCTTTCTTATCTTAATGAACAGGTGTATATCCTTACACATGTGCATGGAGGCACCTGAATCTACAATCTAGCCTGCTTCACCTTTCAATCCACCGAAAGCGCATTTCTGCTTTTATGAAATTTCGACCTCGTTTTTCGCCTCCAACTCCTCATCTTATAGGAGCTCATCGTCCTCGTCCTTAGATTCCGCCTCATATACCTGTGTCACAAGGGCATTTTTCTTTGCTTTCGGGGGTCCACCGATCTCCACCTCTTTAGTAGGAGCTCGGTTAGCTTCGTACACTTTGCCATTTAGTGTCCTCATTTCTTGCAAAAATACCACAACCCCTTTAAGACCCTTGGTCCTAATTCATCGGATGAAGTTTTCTGTCCTCCTCCTCCACAGTTTCCTACTGATTTTCTGGGATCCTTGCTCCTCAAATCAGTTCTTGTTGCCATAGCTTGTAAACTCTGTAATTCTGTGACCTCCATTGGTACACAGAATCTCCAGCTTATGTGAAGCCTCTAGGATAATATATGCACTTTTGACTTTGACAATGAATAAGTCCCACCCTGGGACGCAAAAACTCTGACCGACTACAGCCCTGTGTAGCCTGGACTCCCCTGAGTCTCCTGCAAAAAGAATCAGTGAATTTGCTCACCCGAGCATTAAGTTATCAATGGTCAAAGATGACCTATTTGTACAGATGCTCTCTGGGAGAGAGGCTGAAACTCAAAAATATTCTAAGTCCTAAGCTACCTCTCTAAACCTATCTCTAAGATACTAGACCAATCATATGACTGTAAAGTACAAGAAGGTACAGGTACCGCTGTACTTCTTGTATGGCCATAGTATGGCATGGCAGGTCCGCTGGCGCGTGTCAGTTCCGGAGCCGTAGTTGCTCCTCCCGTAATGTCCGCTGTCCAACCATATGTTGCCACGTGTCATCCGTCGACATCTGCTCCGCAAACCGCCAAATGTGTATTCCAGTATTCCGGCCCCAATGTGAGTCGTTCGATCTAGACATTTTAATTTCGTCCGTCGAAATTAAATGTTAATTCGTATTTTTTGTGCGGTCCCGATTTCGTGCGACGCGGTATGTTTCCATGCATAAATTGTTTCGTAACTTGTTAAATGAAATGTCCGGCGTTGTACGACTTTAAATTATTATCGCGCCATATACATGTATCGAATCTTCAAGGTTTACTGGATAAGGCGTACGGCTGTTCCGTACGGTGATCATCTCGAGGTCACTGGGTCAATTCTCACAAGGTGCAGTAATATATTTTGCAAAGAAAAAACTGCCCTGAATGATCTGCCTGTCTCCTTTAGCTGCAGCAAGCAGCCATGGCTTTTATACAGGTCCTCAGTGACTACGACAAGTATGAGGGACGACAAGTATGAGGGCTGCAGTAAGTCTATAAGAAAGACTACAAAATACCTCCATTTTTAACACTCCCCTTATTTTCTAGTCTATCTTTTGCTTCAGTCCACACTTCTCCCTACAAAATATCAATTTAGGAGAAGGGACCGGTTTAGTCATAATATCTGCTACCATCTCTCCATCCGGTTTATATTCCAAACTAATTTTTTTATTCTCAACCTTCTCTCTAATAAAGCTCAAACGAATATCCATATGCTTTGCTTTAAAGTGATGCTTAGGGTTTGCTGCAATTGCGATCGCAGCTTGATTGTCACAAAATACTTTTTGCACTCCGCTTTTCATATATCCCAATTCTTGAAGCAAAGATTTCACCGGCATTAATTCTTTCACAGCAGAACAAGAGGTCATATAATCAGCCTCCATGGTGGACTGAGCAATCACCTTTTGTTGCTTACTGCTCCAACAACAAGCCCCATTCCCAACATACAACACATATCCAGAAGTACACCTCCTCATCGGAGCATCCCCATAACTGGCATCACTCTAAGTTGTGATGTCAATGTTATCCCCACCCAGATGCAACCACAAATCTCTTGTTCCTACCAAATACCGCATCACCCTTTTGGTCGCTTCCCAATCTTTCTTCCTAGGATCATTCAGACTCCTACTTAATGCTCCCACAGTTGCTGCTATATCAAGACGAATGCAATTCATAAAATAGATCAAACTACCGACAACCTGTCTGTACGAAATAGTTTGCATGAACTTACTTTCCTCGGGTCCTAAATCATTATCTAAGATCAAGATTCCCTCTTCTGAGCTCCCCTCACTTCCCTTCTTCAAGTCCATTGGTGTCGTACAACTATTTGTTTTATCCATTTGAAATTTTTCAAGCATATTCCCAATTGCTTCTTTTTGGGTTAGTCTAATTATCTTCTTTTCTCTATCCCTCTCCATTTGTATTCCCAATATGTACTTTGCCTCCCCCAAATCTTTCATTTCAAATCTACTTTTTAGATCTTTTTTCAATCTATTAATTTTCACCATTGATTTACTCAAAACAAGCAAATCATCAACATATATGGCAATGAAAATTAAACCTTCCTCATCCTCAAATAAGTAGATGGAATGATCCGAACTAATTCGAATATATCCCAAACTTGTCAAAAACTCGTCCAACTTTTTGTTCCATTAGCGTGGAGCTTGCTTTAGTCGATAGAGGGACTTTATCAATCTGCACACCTTGCTTTCTTCTCCTTTCTCCACAAATCCTTGCGGTTGTCGCATGAAGATCTCTTCTTCCAATTCTCCATGTTAGAAAGCGGTTTTGATATCCATCTGGTGCACTTCCATGTCTTTCGCGGCCGCGAGACTAAGTAGGATCCGGACGGAGGGGAATCTAACAACTGGAGCAAAAGTCTCCTCATAATCGATTCCCTCCTTCTGTGTGGATCCCTTTGCCACTAATCTGGCTTTGTATCGCTCGATAGTGTTATCTAGATTGAGCTTCAATTAAAACACCCACTTGCACCCTATTGGTTTTCTATCCAGAGGACAATCCACCAACTCCCAAGAGTTTGCTTCCATAATGGAAGCCATCTCATCATTAATAGCTGTCACCCATCTACCACCTTCCGGACTATTAACTGCTTCTGAGTAAGTCGGGGTTCGCTCAAATGTGATAGCTTAGTTACCTTGTTGTTCACTTGTCTCTCTTGAAGTCTCTTGCTGCTTCTCCTTCCTCCTTCAAATTCTGACGCGGGAATCGAGGGTAATCTCGGGTTCCTCCGAACAACTTCACCTTCTCCCCTATCTGTGGAGTCCATCTCCGGTCGTTCATCATCCATTTCCTGTATTCCTCGTTTTCTTCCTCGGTTTGAATCGGAAGATGTGACTCCAAAAGAGGGTCACTCTCGGTCAGATTTTTCTCTTCCTCTGCACGGTCAGGCTGAACCAGAGTTCGGTTAGTAGAATCTGCATCTAACTCACTTTCGGATTCAATTCTAATTATGACCGGTTTAGTGTCATTAAAGGGAACTCTGGATTTTCCTTCATCCATAACTACGAAGTGTTTTACTAGAATTATGTCTTCTCTACCAAGATCATAAACTCTATACCCTTTTACGTTCTCATCATACCCAAGTAAGTATCCCGAATTTCCTCTAGCATCTAACTTCCAATCAGATTTTTCTGTGTTTAAACTAAACACTTGACTTCCAAACACCTTTAAGTGTGATATGTTAGGTTTTCTCCCCATCTTTCATAAGGTGTTTGACCTTTTACAGCTGAGGTAAGGACTCTATTTTTGAGATAGTTAGCACAATTCATAGCTTCTCCCCAAAAACTTTTCCTTATCTTTTTATCCGTCAACATACTACGGGCACTATCACTTAATGTCTGATTTAGTCTCTCGGCTACACCATTTTGTTCTGGATTCTTTGGGACAGTTTTTTGGTGTTGAATTCCTTCCTCTTTCAAGTAATCCTCAAACTCATTACAAGTGAATTCCCCCCCATTATCACTTCTCACTCTCTTTATAGGTGTCTCATGAAGCTTTTAACTCTATGATTTATATTCATTAAAATAAGCCGAAGCCTCAGATTTGTTTTTCAAGAAATATACTCTGGAGTATCTAGACCAATCGTCAGTGATAGTAAGCATAAATCTTTTCCCTTCAACTGATCGCACTTTGGCCTGTCCCCATATGTCAGTGTGAACCAAATCTAAAACCTTTTCACCCTTATATGTTGTGGCTTTTGGAAAAGGCAATCTGCGAGCTTTTCCTTGAGCACACCCACTACAATCATCCAAAGTCTCATCATCTCCAAAATGTATGCCCTCAACTACACCCATTTTCTTCATTTCTTTTAATCTATCTAGATGCACATGTCCCAATCTTTTATGCCACATCATCAAATCACTTACACCACATAGTAAACTCCCGTCTTTCCATTACTCAAATTCAGCCTAAACATTCCTTGGCTACCCTTTTCAGCTGTGAAGTACACTTCATTCTCATAGCTAGCAACAAAGAATCCTTTCTTAGAACTAGTCTCAAAACCCTTATCATCTAAGATTGACGTAGAGATAAGATTCTTGTTCATTTCTGGGATAAAAAGAACATTAGAGAAAGTGACTATGGATGCCTTTCCATCAACCAAGACTCTCAGATCCACAGATCCCACTAAATTAGTGGTGATTATTCTCCCATCCCCATACTCTATCTCTACAGTAGGGATCTTTCTCATTTTGGTAAACAATGGTTTTTCTCTACACATGCATAGAGGCTCTTGAATCAATAATCCATCCTTCTTGAAGAGCTTCTCTTACTACACCGAAAGCACATTTTTTCCTCCTTGGAATCTCCGGCTCACCTTTCACCTCCAGCTCCTCGTTGAGGAGGAGTTCTCCATCATCCTCATCAGAGTCCTCTCCGATGACTTGTGTTGCCACAAATGCCTTCTTTTTCTTTGCGGCTGGTTATTCAACCTGTTCCTCCTTCAATCTCAACTTTGTCAATTTAGTACACTCCGCCATGTAATGTCCCGACTTCTTACAAAAGTGACAAAGCCCCTTCGGAGGCCTCGATCCAGATCCTTCTGATTGATTTCCTCTTCCCCCTCCACCAAAGTTTCTATAAGGTTTCTTAGAATCCTTATCTCCCTAATTAGTTCAGCAGCCAATGCCTGAACACTCTTTCCTCCTCTAAGAATCTCAATTGTGTTTTCACGAACCAAAATCATTCCCACAACGGAGTTCCAGATCCATCGATGATCTGACAAGTCCTGAACCCTGTTAACAATGTTTTTATAATCATTTGGGAGTTTCATCAACAAAGTATTCACCTTCTCTTTCTCGGTCTCCCTTTTCCTTGCACTCTCTTACTCCAAAAATAACCCGGCCAAGTCATTACAAAAATCTAACATCTTTCCCCCTTTGTACCCATAAGCTTGTAACTTCTGATCTGCCAGCTTCTGCTGCTGAATCGTACCACTCTTGTAAATGTTGAAAAGTACCTCCCACAACTCGTCCGCCCTGTCCACATGAAGATGAGGTGTAGCCACTGCCTGGGTGAGACGCCTAAGAATAAAATGAGTCGCCACAGTATTGTGGAAATCCCAGATTTCACTATCATTAGCCTCGGTTTTCTGAACACCTACTGCCAAAACCGATCCAGTAGGCATCGGTGTAAGTTTTTCCTTCCCCTTCTCCTTCCCTATTTCCGACACGATGCTCTCTTCAACATCCTCTTCCACCTCTGCCCCCGTAGATCCCCTGTGAACCGAGTCCTCCAAACCCTGGTGGAACTCCCAAATTTGCGGATGGCCGACGCACACGACCACTCACAATGCCCCATAGCCGTTTTTCAACTAGTGCACCCCTTATCATGGTTTCCCAATAAATGAACCCTGTTCCATTAAAAATGGGCACCCTAGAGGGTGGGCCCATAACCTGTAATTCTGTGACCTCCATTGGTACACAGAATGTCCAGCTTATGTGAAGCCTCTAGGATAGTATATGCACTTTTGACTTTGACAATGAATAAGTCCCACCCTGGGACGCAAAATCTCTGACCAACTACACCCCTGTGTAGCTTGGACTCCCGTGAGTCCGCAGCAAAAAGAATCACTGAATTTGCTCACCTGAGCATTAAGTTATGGCTGACCAAAGTTGGTCAATAAATACAGGTGCTCTCTGGAGAGAGGCTGAAAAACCGAAAAATATTCTAAGTCCTAAGCTACCTCTCTAAACCTATCTCTAAGGTACTAGACCAATCATATTACTGTAAAGTACAAGAAGGTACAGGTACCGCTGTACTTCTTGTACGGCCATAGTACGGCATGGCTGGTCCGCTGACGCGTGTCAGTTCCGGAGCCGTAGTTGCTCCTCCCGTAATTTCCGCTGTCCAACCATATGTTGCCACGTATCATCCGCCGACATCTGCTCCGCAAACCGCCAAATGTCTATTCCGGTATTCCGGCCCCACAGTGAGTCGTTCGATCTAGAAATTTTAATTTCGTCCGTCGAAATTAAATGTTAATTCGTAATTTTCGTGCGGTCCCGATTTCGTGCGACGCGGTATGTTTCCATGCATAAATCGTTCCGTAACTTGTTAAATGAAATATCCGGCGCTGTACGACTTTAAGTTATTATCGCGCCATACACATGTATCGAATCTTCAAGGCTTACTGGATAAGGCGTACGGCTGTTCCGTACGGTGATCATTCAGAGGTCACTGGGTCAATTCTCACAAGGTGCAGTAATATATTTTGCAAAGAAAAACTGCCCTGAATGATCTGCCTGTCTCCTTTAGCTGCAGTAGGCAGCCATGGCTTTATACAGGTCCTCAGTGACTACGACAAGTATGAGGGCTGCAGTAAGTCCATAAGAAAGACTACAAAATACCTCCATTTTCAACATTGCTCACATTAGCTCTTTCACAGCAAAACAAGAGGCCATGTACTCAGCCTCCACATAAGACTCAGCAACCAAATTTTGTTGCTTGCTACTCCAGCAGCAAACACCTTCCCCCACATACAACACATACCCAGGAGTGCATCTTCTCATAGATGCATCCAAATAACTAGCACCACTCGAAGTGGTGATGTCAGTGTGCTCCCCTCCCTAGTGCAACCATAAATCCCTGGTTCTTACCAAGTATCTCATTACTCTCTTGGATGCCTCCCAGTCTCTCTTCCTATGATCATTAAAACTCCTATTGAGGACTCTGACTGCTACCGCTATGTCAGGTCAGGTACAATTCATAAAAAAAATCAAGCTTCCTACAACCTGTCAATAAGTGTTGAATTCAAGTATTTTCTAGGTCTAGAGATTGCAAAATAAAAAGCAAAATAGTACATAATGACTGCCTGCCTCTAACTCCTTACTCTAGTCCCCACACTTGTTGCAGTCACTGAAGACTGGAGGAGGAGTTAGCCATGGCTGCCTGTGTTGTCTAGAGAGAGAGAGGCAGTTGTTTTATAAGGTTTTCTCTAAAAGGGAATTTGATAGAGCCAGGATTTGATCTTGGTACCTACCATACGTCAAACCCGCAGTAGCCGGTAACCTTATCCAAATACTCTAAATAATATGATAGAGTAAATGGGGTATGCTATTTATTTAAATAGTTACAATAAGACTAATTCATTTAACTAGAACTATATGCATACTACATAGAAACATTTGTGTAAAGTACGACGTACGGTACGGATACGAAATAAATACCGCGCAGTTTGATTGACGCTGGAAAGAATACCACGCAAGTATTTATGACGGCCACGATTGAAATCCAAATTTGATCGGACGGCCGCGAAGGATGCCGAGATCGCGGAGTATGATTTTGGCGGTTTGCGATCACCGCCACATTGAGTGACACGTGGCAAAACTACATTGGATTGCGGCAACTCCGGGGATTACGGAAACGAATCCGGATATGACACGTGTCAACATTTTGGCCATGTCCGACTATGGCCGTACGTAAAGTACACCGGCACCTGTACTTTTCTGTACGACACAGTGTTTTAATTGGTGCCGTACTTCAGTAGATAGAGTTTTAGAGGGAGATAGGACTTAGAAAAAATTGGCAAATATGACCCTCTCTCTAAGAGAGCACCTTGTATAAATGGCTAACTTTGGGCAGCCATAAATATCAATTTAATTGACCATTTTCAGTGATTCTTTTTGCAGCGGACTCAGGGGAGTCCATGCTACACCATGGTTAGTCGATCAGACTTTATGTCTGCCAAGGTGGCTGCATTTCTAAGGGAAAGTTAAAGTGGGTGAATGTGTCCAAATCTCATATTCTAACTCTGCATTCTGTGGTGGAACTGAGCACACAGAAAGTGTTATTTCACAGGGGTGAATCTATATTTGGCTACTGACTGTCAAGGGGTCAGTCACTTGGGTTTATATTAACTTGGAGTCGGCACTATCTAGATTAGCTTCTTTTGGATCTACATACTTTGAGGGCCAATGGAGGTCTCAGAGTTTCAGGTTATGGGCCAACCATCTAGGGTGCCTATGGTCGATGGAATGGACTTCACTTATTGGGAGTTTACTATGGAGGGATTGCTTTTCGAGAAGCACTTATGGGGAATTGTTTTGGGACAAGTGAGATGTCCAACACCTGGCTTTGGAGGAGCTTACTATGGAGAATCATATGAGGCTGCCCAGAATATCAACCGGAGTTCAGATGCAACGGAAGGTGAAGGGAAAAACCGTTCCGTGGATGGGGAAAAATGGGAGAAGGAAAAAAGAACACCGATGGTGAGGGGAGATAAGCTCTCGAGTATGGTTCCATTTGTAGGGATTAAAACTGAAGAAAATGACAGAAAAATATGGGAATACAAAAACACTATAGCAAAGCATATAATACTTAGAAACGTGTCTAAGTCCATAGCTATCACTTTTATAAACTTAATGAAGTCTTCAGAGATATGGGAAAAACTAAGTCAGATTTATGAGGGTAAGACTATTCAGAGGCATCAATTAGTAAACCAAAAAATAGATGCCTATGTTTATAAAGGCGGTAGCATGATAGAATTTTGCAACGATATTGCTGCGCTATATGTTGAGCTTGCTAGTGCGCGATATGTAGAATCTGAGGAGAGGAAGATTAATACACTACTGATGAATCTCCCAAATGAGTACGAAAACATCATTTGTCGTATGCAGGCAATGGATGGCTCCTCATGGACTTGGAGCTTTACCATGGGGATAATTCTTGTGAGGGAAAACACTTTGGAGCTTCGTAGGGGAAGTGACAGGTTTAATGCATTTACAGCTGGTGGTGATTGGCGGAAGCGTGATGAGAGGAACGGTGGTGACAAGCGTGTAGAAATTAATGGTCTTTTTAAGTATTTTCTAGGTCTGAATAGAAATAAGAAAGAAGCCAAGGCAGTCTACCTCTAACTTCTCTCTCCAACTTCTCAAACTTGTCGCAGTCACTGAGAAATTGGAGAGGGAGCTAGAGCCATGGCTACCTAGGCTATTCAGAGGTTTACGAGAAAATATATTTTAGTTAGGGGTTTTATTTTACTAAAAGATATGTGCCGACGGCAGGATTTGATCCTGGTACCTGCCGCCCGGCAGACAGCCGGTGGCCTTAGCCGTTAAGTCTAGAAGTAGTGTTACGTAATATAGGGATTGATTATTATTTAAACATTTATACGTAGAAAAGTTCATTTAACTGTAACTGATTACAAGAGACATATATCCAACAAATGTAAAAGTACGAATTCCGGTACGGATAAGAAACCAATACCGCGCATTTATTTCTTTAGTGAAACGAATACCGCGCATGTATTGCCGAGATCGCGGAAGAGGATTTTGGCGGTTTATGGTCATCGCCACATCGGATGACACGTGGCGGAATGACATTGGATCGCGGCATCTCCGAGGATTAAGAGAGCAAATCCGAACATACCACGTGTCGACATTTAGGCCATCTCGTACAATGGTCGTACATAAAGTACACCGGCAACTGTACTTTTGTGTACAAAGTTGCATTCTGATTAGCTCCGTACATCAGTAGATAGAGTCTGTGAGAGAGATAGGACTTGGAAAAATTAGAAGATAGGACCCTCTCTCCCAGAGAGCTTCTGTACAAAAGGTCAACTTTGACCCTCCATAACTTACTGCTCAGGGGAGAAAATTCGGAGATTCTTTTTGCTATCGACTCAAGAGAGTCTTGTCTTCACAGGGGTGAAGTTGGTCAGAGTTATTGTCTGCCAGGGTGGCAGTTATTTTTGCTGAAACACAAAGGGGTCAGGGTTATCCTAGAGGCTTCTTGGAAGCTGTCTACTCTGAGGACTTATGGAGGTCTCAGAGTTTCAGAGCGGAAGCGTGATGAAAGGAAGAAAGACAAAGGTAAACCTTATAGGAACTTTGGTGGAAAGAGAGGGAGAGGAAAAGAAAGGGGAGCTTTGAAAAAGGGGGTTTGCTTCTTTTGTAGGGAACCGGGTCATTATATGGAGGAATGCCCTTGTTTGGAAAAACTTAGAAGTTGGAATGTGGATGAGGAGGAAGAAAGGGAAGAGGAGAAAGAGGATGAAGATATTCTAGAGCTTCTCCGGATTAGTAGTATGGGGAAGAGAGAAAAACACACAGAAATTCCACGAAAGCAACAGTGTGTTTTTGGAGGTATAAGGGAAGTAAAGGGAGAGGAGGTTCTTGAGGATGTCGAGGAGTGTTAAGTGTATGACTTAGAAATGAGAAAGTCAGATCTAGGATCCATAAGTGAAAACGGGAAAGATAAAATTAATGAGGATAATTTTATAGGTATTTTGGAATTAGAAAACCGGTCGGAAAGGGAGACTTCAATGGTTTTAAACCATAGGGGAGAAGAGAAATATTTGATTAAAGGTTTAGGGGAGAAGAAATATTTATTGGGAATTAAATTAGAAAGTGATAGTGGAAAGAATTCCATGGGAGAGAGTGAGGGAAGTTTAGAAAATAGGGTAATTATCATGGATAAAAATATGAGTACGAAAGATGTAGATCTTATGAGGAACTTAGTGGGGACTAGTGTTTTTTGGGAATATTTGGGGGTGGATGGATTTGACATCACTACTTGGTGTGATGTCACTTGTGAAGATGTGCTTGTAAAAGGGTTAGCATCTGGGTGTATGTTGCAGATTGGAGATGGGGCTGACTGTTTGGATCGCAAGAGGGAAATCGATTTGTGTGTGGATAAAAGAGTGATGAAGTGGATAAAATCTTTGCTCGGATTTATGAAAAGTGGGATGTTAAATAAAATTTGTGATGCAATTATTATTTCAGTTCATTTAATGCACTGTGTTAAATACTCAAGTTTTATGAAAGGAAAAGGAAAAAGGAAAAAGAAAAGGAAAAAGGGGAGGGGGTGTTTGTTTACTTGTTTGTGGAAGTTGAAAGGATAATAGACTAGAAAATAAGGGGAGTGTTGGAATTCAAGTATTTTCTAGGTCTAGAGATTGCAAAATAAAAAGCAAAATAGTAGATATTGACAGCCTGCCTCTAACTTCTTACTCAAGTCCCCACACTTGTCGCAGTCACTGAAGACTGGAGGAGGAGTTAGCCATGGCTGCCTGTGCTGTCAAGAGAAAGAGAGGCAGTTGTTTTATAAGGTTTTCTCTAAAAGGGAATTTGACAGAGCCAGGATTTGATCCTGGTACCTACCATACGTCAAACCCGCAGTAGCCGGTAACCTTATCCAAATACTCTAAATAATATGATAGAGTATATGGGGTATGCTATTTATTTAAATAGTAACAATAAGACTAATTCATTTAACTAGAACTATATGCATACTGCATAGAAACAGTTGTGTAAAGTACGACGTACGATACGGATACGAAATAAATACCGCGCAGTTTGTTTGACGCTGGAAAGAATACCGCGCAAGTATTTATGACGGCCACGATTGAAATCCAAATTTGATCGGACGCCCGCGAAGGATGCCGAGATCGCGGAGTATGGTTTTGGCGGTTTGCGATCACCGCCACATTGAGTGACACGTGGCAAAACTACATTGGATTGCGGCAACTCCAGGGATTACGGAAACGAATCCGGATATGACACGTGTCAACATTTTGGCCATGTCCTACTATGGCCGTACATAAAGTACACCGGCACCTGTACTTTTCTGTACGACAAAGTGTTTTAATTGGTGCCGTACTTTGGTAGATAGAGTTTTAGAGGGAGATAGGACTTAGAAAAAATTGGCAAATATGACCCTCTCTCTAAGAGAGCACCTTGTATAAATGGCTAACTTTGGGCGGCCATAAATATCAATTTACTTAACCAGTTTCAGTGATTCTTTTTGCTGCGGACTCAAGGGAGTCCACGCTACAGAAGGGTTAGTCGATCAGACTTTTTGTTTGCTAGGGTGGCTGCATTTCTAAGGGAAAGTCAAAGTGGGTGAATGTGTCCAAATCTCATATTCTAACTTTGCATTCTGTGGTGGAACTGAGCACACAGAAAGTGTTATTTCACAGGGGTGAATCTATATTGGGATTCTGACTGTCAAGGGGTAAGTCACTTGGGTTTAAATTAACTTGGAGTCGGCACTATCTAGATTAGCTTCTTTTGGATCTGCATACTCTGAGGGCCAATGGAGGTCTCAGAGTTTCAGTAAGGAATAGACTTTATAAGCTGTCTAACTTCTGGACTCATCTGATCATCTAGTATCATCACTCCTTCTTCTACACTCCCATCACTTACTTTCTGTAAGTCTATGGGAGTGGTACAACTGTTTGCATTTTCCATCTGAAATTTCTCAAGCATATTTCCGAAGGCTTCTTTTTGAGTAAGTCTAATTATCATCTTCCCCCTATCTCTTTCCATTTGAATCCCCAAAATATATTTTGCCTCCCCTAAATCCTTCATGTCAAATGTGCTCTTAAGATCTTTCTTTAGCTTATTGATCTTTTCTATAAACTTACTTAACACCAACAAACACTCCACATAAATTGCAATTTAAATCACACCATTTGTTGATTTTAGAAAGCTTTAGTCCTCTCTATGCCTTAGCTGTGAGGGAGAGAGAGCTGTTCACAACTTAAGCTAATTTTGGTTGAGTTCGGTTCAGTACTTACCAAAATTAGTGTGACAGTGAAGTTGGGAGTTCACGGTTCATTCGCACTTGGGCCACGCGTCGTCACTTGAGAGAATGCGTGAGTATGTCCTCCGTGGACTTACGAAAATTCGGCAGGACCACGGGACTTCGTGAAGTCAGTTCTACGGTGCCAAATCCTTTAATCGGACGGCTAACAGCCGCCGCCAACAAATAGTGACGAGGCGTGACTAGATCATTATCACTTTACGTTGTTTGAACTTCGGTGTAAATATTTGGTAGAATAGAACGTTGTTCGTAGTGAACTATTTGTTGTGATAGAATGTTAGATGTACGGCTAGAATGCCTCCGTACATATTAGTGTAGTTTCGGTGTATAAAAGTAGGACTTAGTGAATCTGATTTTTAGGAACAAATGATATTAAAACTGTACACTCAGTTTTATGTAATTTCATTTCTACATATCTCACAAATCTGTGAGCAGAATTGATTGAAAATTTGTGTGTGTTTATCTTTATGTGTTATATACATTGTGGTAAATATTCAAGAATATTGGAGCATGTAACTCAAAGTTATAGTCTGTCAAAGTTGCTGTTCAGCCATCGGTATTTGTGGAAGCTTCCTCTCTTGATTAGTTGTACGATGAATACTGCGGCATCTTCTTCATCTTCAATGCCAGCAGTTGTCTCAGAACAACAGGTCACGGGCCTGACTTCACGAATTTCGGTCTTTGATGGAAGTGTATATCTATATCGGGCAGATTTGGTTAAGTCTTACTTCAAGCAAGTGAAACTTATTGATGTGTTAAATGGATCATTGGCAGAATCTGATGCCAGCTTTGATCACAAAAATGATCAGGCTTTGCATTTAGCAAAGCTTATGATATCAAAAGAATTGCATATGACATATATTAATGTTACAAAGGCATCAAAATTGTGGGATGCATTGAAATCTTCTTATGTTAAAGCTAGTGACCAGCAGGAGATTATAACTGCTCGTAAGATCTATGAGTATAAGTACACAGGTGGTAGCATGGTGGAATACACTAATCGGTTTCGAATGTTAATGTCAGAAAATGCATGTTCTGGGGGGACTTTCTCCCCTTATCATCAGGCCATGATTCTCCTAAAGGGGCTTCCCAATGAATATAAAGGAGCCTCAGATGAAATGAAAAAATTGTCTAAACCTCTTTGGAATTTGCAAACAGCTATAGAGTTTATCTTGGCACAAGAGGCTACTCAGACAGTTTTAGGATTTAGAAAACCAGCTGTAGCATTTACGACTCAAGTTTCAGAGGGAAAGTAGATATCAAGGGAATCAGTTTAATCCTCAGTTTGAGAAATGTGTTTATTGTTATACCGATGGTCACTCCTTCAGAGCTTGTCCTTTGTATATAAAATCTCTTAAAACAGGTACCTTTCGGAAAGGATGGAGACACCGCGGACCTCCGATTTCCCAAAAACCTTCTAAAAAAACTGTTGCATTTTTAGCGGAGGATACGGAATTGAAGAAAAAAACGACCGAGGAAACGACACCTGCTGTGATCAGTTTTCCAAAAACTGATGACAAAGAGTTCTTTGCTCTCGCCAAACTCGCCATGATGGAAAGAGAAAAGGACCTCGGATGGATAATGGATTCCGGTAGCTCTTCATACATGTGCTGGAATAAGTCTTGGTTTAAAGAGATGTCTTCTATTCGTTTACGTCAGATCATTTATGCTTGTGGCTATGCCGTTGAATCAAATGCCAAAGGAAACATAGATCTGGATTGTGTGATAGTAGAAAGGTTGTTAAGAGAACTTTGTATGATGTCTTGTATGTTCCAAAGTTCAAGAAGAATTTGTTTTCTACGTCTGTAGCTGAAAGCAAAGGCTTTGAGGTTCTCCAGAAAAATGGTAAGAAAATAGTGAGCAAGAATGGAAGAGTAGCTGTAGTAGGAACTAGAGGTCCAAACTTTTTGTACCGCATGGATCTGGCTAATAAGATTGATTTTGCGTACTCTAGTGTGCTATGTGATAATGTTTTGTGGCATAAAAGGCTTGGTCATGTGCACCATGAGAGACTTACTAAGATGATAAAGCATGATATGATAGAGGGAGTCAAGCTTGGTCAACAAGAGTCTCATGTGCGTGATAGTTACGCTCTCGAAAAGCTTCAGAAGCTTCCCCTATCACAAGTTTCTGATCACCGAGCCACAATTGTTCTTGGTGTTATTCACTCTGATGTTTTCGGCCCTTCTAAAGTTCCCTCTCTAGGTGGCAGCCACTTCTTTGTCACCTTTACAAACGATTACTCCAGGTATAGTTGCCTATACTTCATGAAGGAGAAGAGAGAAGTCTTCACTCACTTTAACCACTACAAAATCTGGGCGGAGAAACTTCACGACAAATCTATTCTTGCTTTGCGGACGGATAATGGTTGAGAGTATGTTTCTCATGCCTTTACTGACTTTTTGAAAGAAAATGGCATCTCTCGTGAATTTACTGCTCCGTACACACCGGAACAAAATGGTGTTGCCGAGAGACTTAATCGGACTTTGATTGAATGTGCTCAATCTATGATGGCCGATAAAGGTGTGGATCCAAAGTTTTGGGGGGAAGCTTTTCATTGTGCTTCCTACATCCAAAATAGAGTGGAAACCCGAGCTGTTAGGGGTAAGACACCTTATGAAGTGTAGACAAGCAAAAAGCCAAATGTCAGTCATTTTAGAGTTTTTGGTAGCAAATGTTTTTTCTTGGATAGTCTTCCTAATTGGAAGCTTAGTCCCAAATCTGTAACTGGTGTCTTTTTAGGCTATGATGATAAATCTGCAAGTTATACAGTAAATAATCCTTAGAGAGGATGCCTTCAAACAGCCTATAATATTCAGATTAAAGAAGAAAGTCAATCTGTTGACGTTTTTAGCATGGATCCAGCTGAAATGAATGAGAAAATACAAAAGTATATCATTCTTGAGCAGGTACTTTTTACTCCAACCTCTTCTACTTCTTCTACCTCTCTCCCTAATGCCTCTGGGCCGTCTAATACTCCTTTTGGAGCTGCTCCTTCTGTTTATGCTCCTCTCAATACACGACTTGTGCGGTAAGGTAGGGAACCAACTATTCCCGCGTCAGATTTTTCGGGGGGAAGAAAACAAAGCAGCCGACTTCGAGGCGACCGAGTTGAGAGTGCTTTTTCTGCAAGCATAAGGGAGCCGCTTAGCATTCATGAAGCTTTTTCGGTTCCTGAAAAGGATCATTGGATCTCGGCTGCAAATAAGGAGATAAAGTCAATAGTGGAAGCCCAAACTTGGGAACTTGTGGAGCTCACACCGAACCGGAAAGCTATCGGTTATAAGTGGGTCTTCAAATTAAAAATGAATCTTGATAATACAATTGAGAGATATAAAGCTAGACTGGTGGCTAAGGGATTTAGCCAAAAGGAGGGAATTGATTATGAAGAGACCTTATCTCCTGTGGTTCGCTTTCCTACTGTTAGAGTTTTGCTATCTCTTGCTGCAATAAAGGATGTGGAATTGCATCAGATAAATGTTAAGTCGGCTTTCTTGCATGGTGATTTGGAGGAAGTAATTTATATGAAGCAGCCAGAGATGTATGCAGAAAAAGGGAAAGAAAATCTGGTCTGTAAACTGTTGAAGTCTCTGTATGGTCTGAAACAGGCTCTGAGACGATGGAACTTGAAATTAGATGAGTTTTTAACCAATCTTGTCTTTACCAAGATCAGTTCAGATCACTCAGTCTATGTAATGCAAGGTGATGATATAGTGATTTATGTGGCAGTGTATGTAGATGATTTGCTACTGATTAGCAAATCCATCAATGAGATTAATAAAATAAAACCAGCTCTGAATTCCCGGTTTGAAATGAAAGACTTGGGTGACGTTAAGTATACTCTAGGAATTCAAGTAGAAAGAGACATGAAACAAAAAATTATTTATTTAACTCAAAAAGAAGCAATCAAGAACATGTTAGAAAAGTTTGGCATGTCAGAAGCAAAGGGGAGTGCTACTCTTATGGAATTCAAACAGAAATTGGAGGGCACGAAAACGGATGGTGGTGTTTTGGTTGATGATTTCTTAGATTCAGGGGAGGCAGGCTATGTCCTCCATTCCTTACAGGCAGATTGTCGGAAGCCTCATTTATTTCATGAACTGTACTCGTCCCGACATCGCAGCAGCGTTGGAGCCTTAAGCTGAAACCTGCAAAATCCAACGAAATCAGACTATGAGGCAGCAAAGAGAGTTCTTCGTTATCTTGCAGGAACTCGAAATCTTAGACTCTCTCTCGGTGGAGAGGAAGTCAAAATTCATATATGGAGCGATGCGAGCTACACAGATATGCCGAGTCGACGCTCCACCACCAGATACATTTTGAAGATCGGAAGTGGAACTTGCAGCTAGAGCAGCAAACTTGAGAAAGTAATAGCTTAGTCTACCATGGAGGTTGAGTACATGGCTGCCAGCTCGGCAGTTAAAAAGTTACTTTGGATAAAGTCTATTCTCCAAGAGCTTCTCTTTATGCAATCTGGACCACAGATAGTGTGGTGTGATAATCAGGCAGCAATCGCTATTGCATCTAATCCTAGTCATCACTTTAAGAGTAAGCACATTGATATCAAGCTACACTTTGTAAGAGAAAAGGTGATGGGAAAAGTCCTAAAGTTGAGTTATTTACTGGATGAGAAAATGGTGGCTGATATGATGACAAAACCCTTACCTGCTCCCAAATTGAAGTTCTATAGAGAGGCATCTGGACTGAGTGACTAGCAGAGTCTAAAGCTTTAGGGGAGTGTTGTTTTTAGAAAGCTTTAGTCCTCTTTATGCCTCAGCTGTGAGAGAGAGCTGTTCAAGACTTAAGCTATTTTTGGTTGAGTTCGGTTCAGTACTTACCGAAATTAGTGTGACAGTGAAGTTGGGAGTTCACGGTTCATTCACACTTGGGACACGTGTCGTCACTTGGGAGAATGCGTGAGTATGTCCTCCGTGGACGTACGGAAATTCGGCAGGACCACTGGACTTCGTGAAGTCAGTTCTACGGTGCCAAATCCTTTAATCGGACGGCTAACAGCCGCCGCCAACAAATAGTGACGAGGCGTGACTAGATCATTATCACTTTACGCTATTTGAACTTCGGTGTAAATATTTGGTAGAATAGAACGTTGTTCGTAGTGAATTATTTGTTGTGATAGAATGTTAGATGTACGGCTGGAATGCCTCCGTACATCTTAGTGTTGTTTCGGTGTATAGAAGTAGGACTTAGTGAATTTGATTTTTAGGAACAAATGATATGAAAACTGTACACTCAGTTTTATGTAATTTCATTTCTACATATCTCATAGATCTGTGAGCGGAATTGATTGAAATTTTGCGTGTGTGTATCTTTTTGTGTTATCTACACTGTGGTACATTTTCATCATTATTGGTGCATTCAACCGAAATTTATTGTGTGTCAAAGTTGCACATTGTGGTAAATATTCAAGAATATTGGAGCACGTAACTCAAAGTTATAGTCTGTCAAAGTTGTTGTTCAGCTATCGGTATTTGTGGAAGCTTCCTCTCTTGATTTGTTCTACAATGACTACTGGTGCATCTTCTTCATCTTCAGTGCCAGCAGTTGTCTCAAAACAACACCATTCTCATCCTTAAACACATAAATAGAATGGTCGGAAGTGATCCGAAAATATCCCTGACCGGTTAGGAACTCATCTAATTTCTTGTTCCATTGTCTGGGAGCGTGCTTCAGTCCATATAAGGACTTAATGAGCCTGCAGACTTTGCTCTCCTCTCCTTCCTCTACAAAACCCTTTGGCTGCCGCATGAAGATTTCTTCCTCTAGTTCACCGTTGAGGAAGGCGGTCTTGATATCCATCTGGTGAATTTCCGTGTCTTCCGCTGCTGCTATACTAAGGAGAATCCTTACAGAGAGGAACCGAACCACAGGAGCAAAGGTCTCCTCATAATCTATATTTTTTTTTTTCGGTGAACCCCTTTGCTACCAACCGAGCCTTATATCTCTCAATGGTATTATCTGGGTTGAGCTTTGGTTTAAATACCCATTTGCACCCAATAAGTTTTCTGTCTGGAGGATAGTCCACTAGCTCCCAAGTGTTTGCTTCCATGATAGAAACCATCTCATCATTTATGGCTTTGACCCATCGATCATTCTCTAGTCTGTCCATTGCCTCCGAGTATGACTGAGGCTCATTTGGGTGAGATTGCTTTGTTACCTTGTGTGCATCCTGTTTATCTTGTAGTCTTTTGCTGCTCCTCCGTCCTCCCTCGAAGTCCGAAGCTGGAATGGAGGGAAGTCTTGGATTCCTCTGCACTGTCTCATCAGCTCCCCTATCCATGGAAACAGGTTCTGGCTCCTCTTCCTCTCTCTTCTCAGAGTGTAAAAATATGAGGAGATTTCGGTATATCTCCCCCATCTTGCAACTCCCCTGAATCTGCAATCACGTTTTCACTTGTGTCCTTTCTGGGAAGATCTAAGTCATCCTTGCTCTCGGACTCAAAAATTATTCTAATTTTCTTAGTGTATTTGGAGGGATCAAATGACTTCCCTTCATCCATGACAACTAAGTGCTTTACCAGAATGATATCTTGTTTACCTAAGTCATAGACTCTATATCCCTTGACATCCTCATCGTATCCCACAAAATATCACGGTTTTCCCTTAGCAACTAGTTTCCAGTTTTTCTTATCTCTGTCAAGACTGTAAACTTGGCTACCGAATACTTTCAAGTGAGAGATATCCGGTTTTCTTCCAACCCATCTCACATAGGGTGTTATTTCCTTTGACGGCTATAGTGAGGACTCTATTCTTAATGTAGTTAGCGCAGTTCATGGCTTTTGCCCAAAATCTTCTTCCTATTTTCATATATGCCAACATACTACACACACAATCTCCCAAAGTCTGATTCAACCTCTCAGCTACCCAATTTTGTTCTGGATTAGTCGGTACAATTTTCTGATGCTGAACTCCCTCATCTCTCAAGTATTCTTCAAACTAGTTAGAGGTGTACTCTCCCCCATTATCAATTCTTATTTTCTTAATGGGGGTTCCGTGCAATTTTTCACTCCAGACTTGGTATTCTTTGAAGTACTTGGGTGTTTCAAACTTAGTTTTCAGGAAGTAGACTCTAGAATATCTACACCAATCATCAGTAATTGTCAATATATACCTCTTTCCCCTAACCGAAGGTACTCTGGCTGATCCCCAGATATCTCTGTGGACAAAATCTAGTATTTTCTCACCTCTATATGTGGCAGCTTTGGGAAAAGGAAGTTTATGAGCCTTACCTTGGGCACATGCACTACTATCATCCATCATTTCATTATCCCCAAACTGAATGCCTTCTACTACACCCAACTTCTTCATTTCCCTCAGCCTATCAAAATGCAGATGCCCGAACCGCTTATGCTATATCATCAAGCTTGGGACACCACCATAGTCGGCACTCTTCTTTTCATTACTCAGGTTAAGCCTAAACATTCATTGGATACCCTTATCTGCTGTGAAGTAGACTTCATCTTCGTACTTAGCTGTAAAGAGTCCCTTTCTAGTAAAGGTATCAAACTCCTTGTCATCTAATATAGAAGAAGACACAAGATTTTTACTCAGTTGAGGAATGCAGAGCACATCTGAGAAGGTGAGTATGGAAGTCTTACCCTCCACTAAAACTTTCAGATCTTTCGAGCCCACTAGATCTGTGGTAACTACTCTCCCATCCCCATACTCTATTTCTACAAAAGGGATCTTTCTTAGCTTAGTGAAGAGGTGCGTGTCACCGCACATATGCATGGATGCACCTAAATCGATGATCCATCCTTTCTCTAGAGCTTCCCAAATGGCTCCAAGGGCACACTTCTGTTTCCGAGGAATCTCCTTCTCCTCTTAGTTCTCGTCAAGGAGAAGCTACCCATCCTCCTCTTTAGAAGACTCGTCCTCCTCGGCCTCTCCTTTCACTCGTGTGACCACAAGTGCCTTCTTCTTCCCTCCGGAAGAACCCCCTCCTCGGTTTTCTTGGAGCCTCAGCTCCGACAGCTTGATACAATCAGCTATGAAGTGTCGCGGATTTTTGCAGAAATGGCAAAGACACTTTGGAGGCCTGGGTTCTCCAAATTGATCCCCTTTGAAGCTGTTGTACGGCTTCTCTGGGTCCTTCCTCCACCTGTCTATTCCGACAACTAGAGCTTCAATGCTCTTTCCTCCTCTGCGGATCTCGATAGTGTTCTCCTGCAGGAGTATCATTCGGACGACGGTGTTCCACTTCCAAGAGCTATCATCCATTTCTTGTTCTCGGTACACTATGTTGCATACTCCTCAGGCAGCTTTATGATGAGAGTGTTAACTTTCATCTTCATTGTGCCTGTCCATCCGGTACTCTCCATCTCCATAAAAAGGCAAGAGAGATCATTATAGTAATCTAACATCTTCCCTCCTTTGTATGTATAACTCCTCAACCTTTGCTCCACCAGCTGGAGCTCTTCAATGGTACCAGCTTTATAGATCTCCACTAAAGTCATCCACAACTCCTTGGCTTTGAAGATGTGAAGATGAGATGTCGCCAGAGATTGTGTGAGGTGCATGAGAATGAAATGCCTAGCATTCATGTTGGAGTACTCCCACATTTGAAATCGTTTTGCTCGGTCTTCACGACCACCGCTCCGAGTCCCGTGGCAATAAGAGTGAGAGGTGTCTCCTTTCCTTTCCCTTTTTTGCACACACTGCTGTCCCCATTGTTTGTCTCCTCCGTTGGAGCAGATGCAGCTGCAGAAAACCTCACTCGATCAAAACCCGGTGGAGTCGCTTGAGATGGAGCTTTCACTCGTCCACTGACGATACCCCAGTATCGTTTTTCACACAATGCCCTTGTCATCATGGCTTCCCAATACATGAACCAAGATGCGTTGAAGATGGACATCCTTGAGGGTGGGCCCATAACCTGCAATTCTATTTCCCCTATTAGAACACTGAATTCAAGAAGCCTGTGGGTAACTTTTGGCTAGCCCTCTTTCAATTTGGATAACTGCTACCTAAGCAGGCAAATAGACAATCTGACTGCACCCCTTTGTAGTCTGGACTCCCGTGAGTCCACAAAAAAAAGAATCAGTGAAAAGGTCCAACGAGACAATCTGGTTGCACCCCTATGTAGTATAGACTCCCCTGAGTCCACAACAAAAAAAATCACCGAAAACGCCCAACCAGACAATTAATTATCAAGTGGCAAAGATGCCAATAATTATACAAGCTTGTTGGGAGAGAGGCGGCTACCTCCTCAATCCTCTAAGTTCTAAATCCCTCCCACAACCCCTATCTATTGATGTACGAACCAATCAGAAGACTCTATAGTACAGAAAGGTACTAGAGCCGATATACTTTCTATACAGCCTGTGTACGACAAGGCCATGGAGAGGACGTCTGTCTCCTTTAGACTTGTCCTCATGCTCCCCGAGATTCCCGCTTCCCAATGATATCTTGCCAAGTGTCGTCAAGTCATGCCACGTCAAGAAACCGCTAAGACGCCCATTTATTGATCCCGACAAGGATGCGGGCCGTCGGATCAAAACCGGCTTTTAATGTTCGCCATCCAAAAAAACAATGTCCGATACATTTGTTTCGTGCGCACTAAAACTTAACTAGTTTCCATGTTCTTAATTTATTATTCTGTTGAACATATTTATGATCATGCTAATGTTTAAATGGCTATCAAACCTTATGTATCCTAACGGACTACTGCGACAGACCGTTAAGAGCTGACGGCTACGCCTCGCTTTGCCGGTCGGAGGTTCAAGTCCTACCGAACTCAACCTTTTTGTTGAGAGTGACTTAGGTCACTCTTTAGTCCTGCCTATGGAGCTGAGGCAGCCATGGCTCCACCGCCCTCTCTCTGCTTCAATGAGTACAACAAGTATTAGGGCTAGAGAGAGAAGGTGGATGCAGGCTGCCTGAGTTTAGTCTTTTATTTATTTTACCTAATTTAAGACCTAGAAAATACCTCTCCTAAATCAGTGATTTCAACACAAATTGGTAGGTATTCGTGACATTTTCCGCCATGGCTTCCCGATTTCGTTTTCTTATCTTTTATCATTCGATATGCCATCAAACTTAGACCAAAAATGTTAAAAAAAATGAAAAAAAAATCTTTCATTTGATACTATTATTGCTGCATCTCGTGCAAATATGAGAGAAAGAGGAGTGGTCGAGTGAGAAAGTGGGGGAGAGACGAGGACGACGTAATATTTTGCAAAGGACCCATGAAGGAAAATGGAGGTCCGAGACCCCTGGAAAATTTTCTCCGTACATGTTTGTCATTTTCTTATGTGCATGCGCGTGACGAGCAGTGAAAAAAAAAGCGTGTACTTTCCTTCGTGCAATTTTTTTCCAAAGCGTTAGACACGCGCAATCCAAGTTTTCTATTCGTCAATAGGGTAGTATTTTGATTAAAATCAGGTCGCGATTTGATTCTAGTGCGTGTGAAGATGAGCTGGAAGTGGGTCGCGATGATAATAACGCCAAATTGTCGTACCCTCCAAGTTCCAAGAAGACGCAAAATGTACTTGTGTTTTTGCCCATTTTTCGTACGGCGTAATATTTTCTCGTTGCAAGTCCCATTTTCTGTGAAAACGACGGGAAAAAACCCTTACTTGAACACATGGGGACACACCCTCAGGCTTGCCGCATGATAATAAGACAAAAGTAAAACCATACCTGAACCGTACCTGAGACTAGGACCTAAAAGCAGAAATTAGGTGTTGACTGCAGTAGTGTAAAAAGCTGGTCACTTCTGAGCAGCTGACGCCAAGATACGTCACAATCACGTGACGAGATACGGTTTGTCAGGTTGTAAGATTCGTTACGTTTCTCGAGGAAAATCTGAGCAGGGTCTTCACCACGGGACGGTGTATCGAAATTGATTGTTTTGTATTTTAATTAGTAGTAATGTTTTGTTCAAAGTCATCGAACCCAAAGAAAGCGTTGATAACATTTTTTTTCTCTACAGTACAGTACTATAATGCACTGTAAAGTACAGTAAAGTACATTACAGTACAGTACTCTATAGTACTGTACATTACAGTACTGTACTGTACTGTACTATACTGTACTGTATTATATTGTCGTGCGATTCACACTGTACCTGGCGGAAGGAACTGCCGAAGGAAACAAACAAAAAAAATCAGCAAAATTTGAAACGGACTGGTGACCTGGCGCCCTGAAGGGAAGGTGAAGATTTACGAAAAGATTCGCAAGTAGCCCGCTACGATATCCGGAAAAGACAAGATGCTTTGATATTTTCTGCCTTGAATTAGGGCGGCTTCACACGTTTAGTAAACAAGCGTTTTAGCTAATCTCTACGAACTCATCGCAGGTGTAAAAAGCAGCTCACCGTGAACCTTATGTAGGCGGTTAAAACCATAGTTCAAAAGTAGGCGTTTCTATTCTAGGCCGCGCCTTTATCGTAAGTTGTGTTATGGGCTTTTCATGTGATCTTCTTAAATCTTTACTTTGATCAGCGACCGTCCGATCTTCCAAATCTGACGATAGTCCTATCGTAAGTTAAGTTATGGGCTTTTCATGTGATCCTCTTAGATCGCTACTTTGATTAGCGACCGTCCGATCGCCCGAATCTGACGGTTTAAATAAAAAATACCTCAAAACTCACAAAAAAAAAAAAAATTGTCGAAATGTTTTTCAAAATTTAGACATGACGTTTTATTCTCTATCGATCGATGTGCAACTCAACCCTGTTACTATTTTTTTTCATTTTGCGACCAATACAATATGGATCTTAAGGCCATATTTTATGTTTTGCGTACAATAGGCATATTGTATGGCGTACTTTCACCTACTTTTGAACTATGGTATAAATATCAATGAAACTAAAATGACGCGTCGTCACGTGCGACCAAATGAAGCCACACTATTTATGAATCAGCATTCTTACATTGAAAACGTACTTCAAATTGATTTTGCCACACTATTTACGAATCAGCATTCCCACATTGACAACATACTTCACATTGATTCAACCACACTATTTATGAATCAACATTCTTACATTGAAAAAGTACTTCACATTGATTCACATTGTCGGTGTGTGCTTTCACAGTGGAGCTCACGTGAAGTGAGTAACTAGCTACGCGCAACCATTTTATTTATATGTGGTTGCCGCAGTTTTGTTACAGTAAACCTGCGTCGGCCGTGTGAATTGTTTTCGAAATAAATATGTCGCTGCGATACCTTCAAGTGCGAGTGACACACATGTGATTACCCTTGATATGATGCATATATCATGTTATAATATAATATATTGCACGTGTGAAACCGGGCTTGGTTTGAATAGTTTGAAGGAGATGTCATATTTGTTCCGAATACGAAATCAAATCCTCTTTTATTTATTTTCTGGATGATGTGCATTATGACGTGGATCCGAGCGCAAAGAATCTGATTCTCCTCGAAATCCGGAAAAAATCAGCATTATGTAATGTGCCTCGGATCGAACCTGTGGTGAAAAATCCTGGCGAAGTCCATCGATTTACCGCAAGCTGCCAAGTGGCATCCTACTGGAGCGTCCGGGGAAGCAAATAAGGACAAAAACTCAAAAGAAACGACGCACTTTCCTGACTAGGAAAGGACACGATGGCCATAATCAATATAACTTTTGACGCATCATTTTTTTATTTGTTTTCTTTTGACGAAAGCCGACTACCGTACTGTCGACTTAAATGGAACAAAAACATAAACATGTACACGTTGGCTACTTGGCCACATGGAAATCCGTACAGATATCCGGCAATAAAAGCCTGAGCATCGTCTGATTGTCGTATCAGGCATTAATATCCAAAAGGGCGGCCAAATGCTGAATTTTCATCATGTGCCTTTGTGTGCACACCAGATCGGATCGCCCGTGGGAATCCAGCTCATTGTTTGCGGTATTGCGACGGTTAAGGATGAGCAAAACAAAGACGTTACAGTACGGATATTCATCATTTTTTAATCCAGTCAGGGTCTTCTTTACACTTTCGTGACGTTTTCAAAAGCCAATCAGAATGAAGTGTCGGTCGATAGTCAATAGTAAATACGGAAAGTATCGTCATCCGTTCGTTTTAAAGGGACAAAAACTATTGCGTTCCTCGCGATGGGTAAATTATCAGAATAGGAAACCTGGATGAATCGCTTAGGATTGTAATGCGATACACGGATAGACGATGTGTAATAGGCGATATGTATTGGCTGGAAATCGAAACGATCTTCCGATGCGATACGGTGCAACTTGATTTATCTGCCATCGGTGTACTGTGCGAGACACAGTTAAATGGAGCAGTACACCGTGAATCGTTATTAGTGTTAATGTTTTTTTTGCCACTTAAAACATATTTTCTACGTGTACACCTGTCTAATTTTCAATCTGCACCGCCAATCGGAAGCTGAAAATTTTATCTTTCAATCGCAGCCGTCAGATCCACAATCCGACATGTGTGTACGGAGAAAAGATGTTTGAAGTGGCGAAAAAATTATTAACCCTAATAGCGATACACAGTGTACTTCTATGCAATTTTTGGGAAAAACGTTTCCGTTGTACGTGGCTTCAAGGCAGGCAAAAACTTAATTCTCTCCCGTAAACCGCATGGTAAGGAGCAAGACCGCCTATAATTAAGGACCAACGGGTTGGGCAAAAGAATTCTTTGTTGCAAAAATAGCGATACTAAAAGCATATGTGTACAAAATGCTTGAAACTGACGGAATATTTAAAGAGTACAGATGCCGCAACGATGCAAGCTAATTATAAAACATTAAAACAAATAAAAGAGTACTAATCCAAAACATATTTTACCAAAGTTGACGGCCTACAAAAAGAGACAAGCCTACCAACAAATAGGTTGAGGTCCACAACCACGCATATCATGGATGAGGATAGGGTCCTTGATGAAAGTTCTCGAAGATCCGCCTGTCATCTGCCACTAAGCTTTATTGAAGGAAGGTCGCACCTTGGGCTTGCCGAAAGGGCAATTGATACACATCGACAGTAGAAGGCAGCCAAAGGCTCGCTAGAGGACTCCACAAACCCTTGTATTCCAACATTTTTTGCGCACACTGTCGAGGAATTGCCAAATGACTTGTCCAAAGATCTTAAGATCTTTACCGCAAATGGGACAAATTGACCCGACTTCTGTTAGTGAGCGTGATTTCTTTCCTTGGTAGCTGTTGCGTCTTAAACCGCCACACCTGTATGCAAAGCCGCGTGAGATGAAATATGTGTCCTAGTCGGACCCATGAGGACCATAACGCCAAGGGTATCCCCAACACCATGGAGGAAAACCAAGTCGACTCAAGGTCTTTGAAAACCCTTAGACTGGGGGGGGGGGGGGGGGGGTGGGGGGGGGGGGGGGGGGGTGGGGAGTATATGAGAAAACTTGTGTATGACGGTGTAGCCCACTTCAACACCAACGATAACAACGCCATCTCGCACCAAATCATGCGCGATAATATGTTCACCACCATGTGATTGGCAAAGTAAATCTGCTCCTTCAACATCATTAAGTTGGTTACCCACACAATAGGGCTTCTCTAAAATAAAAATTTGAGGCAAACCCAAACGTAAGCGTAAAGAAAATGCTAACAGATTGTCGAAAAGGTTAGTGTGGCTTGTGGCCACCACCTGCCCTATAACACAAACTCAAACAAACAAGCGATTGAGCGAAAAGTAGCGCCTCTAAGAGGTTTTCATATTCAACGACGACGTCTAACCCAGGTATGCATTGATGTAGTTGGAAGTTTGTGTTAGGAATGAGAGATTGAAAGGATAGAGCTAGGTTTCCAACGTCGAGAGGAAGTAATACAAGAGTCGAAAGGACGGCTTATTGAAATGGGAAGAAACCATCCTCCACCTTATTGACATCTTAAGGTAGAACTTGTACTAAATAAAAAGTAAAGGTATGCCCCGCTAGAGCCCGGTTACCTAAATATGTTGCTAGCGCAATGTTGGCTAAGGAAATCAAACCTATACGACCATTAAAGTTTGGAAGGCTAGCTTGTTGATGGGCAAACGGTCCCTCCAAAAAATCAAACATCCCATCACCAGCGAGGTGGGGAAGCATACCCAAAAGATTAGTAACAAAATCCTTGATAGAAGACAAACGAGAAACCAATTGTGGCAAATTATGCACAACTTATGGATAGCGTTATGCAAAATAACGAATCAAGATTGTAAAAGCCACTTGTGAGTCAACATCTTTGAAAGGCCGTCACTGTGGGAAAGGTCTCCTAGCTACGCATCACCATCTACGTGGTTGACCAAAAAAAGGCTCTCAAATAAGGCAACCTAAAGTCGTTATACCCTCATCTAAATGTGCAACACCAAGGTTTGTGTAGAGGAGGCGTATACAGAGTAAGTAAATCTCCAAAGATAATCCGTATACGTTGGTCGGCGTGGAGGAGCTGTGAAATACAAGATGGTCATATAACAACGTTCTTTTTAAGTTAGAAAGGAGGCTTGGCTCGCTGAAATGCGATAGGGATGTTTAAACTGTACAAAGTATAACAAGTGGTGGGTTTCGAGGTTTCCGACATTTTTGGCTTCGGTGAGAATCGTGATATAAAAAATGAACGAATATCTCCAATCTGCGTTTTGGTCAATTGTGAGGAAACTTGCTTGTTTTTTTTACGACTGCACGGTGGTACTAACGTGGGTAAAGAAATATGAATGGCATTTAAAAAGTGTTGCACTAGAAAAATACTTTCTATTGATGGTACGATACTCGATATCTACGCAAATATTGAAGTTATTTGTAAAACGATGTTCCGAATTCTTGCGTATTTTTTTTTTATTGTAGAACCATCCCTCTCACGTGGACCATACGTATATAAAAGCGAGAAAATCGCATTTTCAAAGTGCAAATTATATGTTTTTGGTGTATTGAAGGCAAGACTTGGGTGATCAACGGAGCGATTTGTCTCTCGAATACACTACTCGTAAAACAAAATTTCAACATAGAAAGTTGTTATTGAGTTAGGGTTGCCACACGTGCACATGTGTATATGTTACTCTCCTGAATTTTATAAATGTTTGTCAAAAAAATACACTCTTTCACGTACTTTATCACAACAAAGATTTGCCTATTTGTCAAATCGACAGGAGCTAGCGTTGTTACCCAAACCTTGAACACAATAAAAACTTTGTCTTTATTGTATGTTTTCATTAACTTGCCTCTTAGACGAAATGCACTCGATATAAAATGATCCAACAATCAATGACGAGCTACGGAGAACCTCCGATTACTCTCAATCCAACTCTAAAGGTCACCGATCCCTTTGGGTTACTTTTGTTGAAATTATTAGATTTATAAGGTATTTTCTAGGTCTGAATTTATTAGTAAAAGCACGAAAAGTAAAAACGCAAGCAACCTGCCTCCACCTCTTCACTCTACTCCCCACACTTGTTTTAGTCACTGAAGGATAGAGAGGCAGGTGGAGCCATGGCTGCTTCAGCCCCATAGGCAGGACTTAAGAGTGACCTAAGTCACTCTCAACAAAAGGTTGAGCCCGGTAGGACTCGAACTTTCGACCGGCAGAGCGTGGCGTAGCCGTCATCTCTAACTGGTCTGTCGTAGAAGTTCGTTACATCACATAAGGTACGATATTAATTAAAACATTGAATAAAACATTAAATCGATTAACGTAATTGTGTAAAGGAAACATAGAGAAATAACAGATTCAGTACGTACATCAAATCCGCCGCACAAATAAATGAATCGGACATTAATTTCAATGGCGTACATTAAAAGCCGGTCTTCATCTGACGGCGCTAATCGTCACCGAAGTCCCGGAATGGTCACTTTGGCGGTTTTCAGACGTGGCGTGACGTGGCGTGACCTAGCGATACGTGGCAGGTTTGAATTGAGCAGCGGGGATCCCGGATGACAAAAGGACGACTCAAACGGCGACACGCGTCTACTCTTTGGCCTTGTCGTACAGAGGCCGTACATAAAGTTCATCGGCAACACTACTTTTTGGTACTTTACAGTATTTTGATTGGAGCGTACTTTAGTAGATAAGGTTTGTGAGAGAGATGTAGGACTTAGAATATTTTAGACGGTCACCTCTCACTTGGGAGTTTTGTATAAATTGGCATCTTTGCCACCACATAACATATCGGGTAATTGGCTGTTTTCAGTGATTCTTTTTGCTACAGACTCAAGGGAGTCCAGGCTACACAGGGTTGCAGTCAAACTGTCAGTTTGCCTTGCTGGACAGCTGTGGTTGTGGCTTGAAGTGGGTTAGTTAAATACTATCTAGAGGCTGCCTGTATTCTGTAGTCCAATGGAGGACACACAATTGCAGGTTATAGGCCCACCCTCTAGGGTGCCCACCTTCAATGGATTCATCTATTGGGAAGATTTCATCTATCTAATTCTGGGTTCATCTATTGGGAAGCCATGATGATGAGAGCTTTGTGCGAAAAAACGATATTGGGGTATCGTCAATGGACAAGTGAAACGTCCACCTTCGCGAACTCCACCAGGATTTTGAGGAGTGAGGTTTCGTGCAGCAAACCGAACTCAACCAAAAATAGCTTAAGTCCTGAACAGCTCTCTCTCACAGCTGAGGCATAAAGAGGACTAAAGCTTTCTAAAAACAACACCCCTCACTCTTAATGCCATTGTACTGGGAGCGACGACCGTGAAGACCGCGGAGAATGATACTCAAATGTGGGAGGATGTAAACATGGCTGCCAAGAACTTCATTTTGAGGCACCTCACTCAAGCTTTGGCCACCCCTCATCTTCACATTTACAAGGCCGAGGAGTTGTGGGTGAGTTTGGTGGAGATCTATATAGTTGGAACTATTCAGGAGTTCCAGTTGGCTGAGCAAAAGCTAGTGAGTTACAATTACAAAGGAGGAAAGATATTAGTTTACTGTAATGATCTTTGTTGTTTGTGTATGGAGATGGAAAGTGCCGGGTGGAGAGGTACAATGAAAATGAAAGTCAACACTCTTATCATGAAGCTACCAGATGAGTACGAGAACATAGTGTACCGCGTACAGGAAATGCCTCATAGTTAAAGGGAATGCCAGATAGTTCATGTAAATGGAACACAGTGGTCCGGATGATACTTGTGCAGGAAAACACAATGGAGATTAGGAGAGGAGGAGAGAGCATTCAAGCTCTAGCAGCTAGAGGGGACCGATGGGGGAAGGACGTGAACAAATCGTACAAAGGGGAAAGAGATCATTATGGAGGATCGAGGCCCCCAAAGCGTCTTTGTCATTTTTGCAAAAAGCTGGGACACTTCATAGCAGATTGTGCTAAGCTGTCGAAGCTAAGGCTCCAAGAGAACCATGGAGGGAGTTCTTTCGGAGGGAAGTAAAAAGCACTTGTGGTCACAAAAGTGACACGAGAAAGTGAGGATGAGTCCTCGGAGGAGGATGGGGAGCTTCTTCTTGACGAGAGTCTGGAGGAGAAAGAGATCCCTCGGAGACAGAAGTGTGCCCTTAGAGCAATTTGGGAAGCGCCAAAGAAAAGGTGGATCATTCACTCAAGTGCATCCATGCATATTTGCCGTGATAAGGAACTTTTCACTAAGCTAAGAAAGATCCCTACTGTAGAGATAAAGTATGGGGATGGGAGAGTGGTTACTACAAATCTAATGGGGTGAGTAGATATGAAAGTCGTAGTGGAGGGTAAGACTTCTACACTTACATTCTCAGATGTACTCTACATTCATCAGCTGAGTAAAAATCTTGCCTCTACGTGTGTGTTAGATGACAAGGAGTTTGATACCTTCAGTAAAAAGGGAGTCTTTACAACTAAGTATGGGGATGAAGTTTACTTCACGGCAGATAAGGGTAGCTAAGGAATGTTTAGGCTTAACCTGAGTAATGAAAAGAAAAATGCTTACTATGTTGGTGTTCCTAAGTTGATGATCTGGCATAAGCAATTGGGGCATGTGCATTTTGATAGGTTGAGGGAAATGAAAAAGCTTGGGTTAGTAGAAGGCATTCAGTTTGGGGATAATGAAATGATGGATGATTGTAGTGGCTGTGCTCAAGGTAAGGCTCACACACTTCCTTTTCCCAAAGTCGCCACATATAAAGGTGAGAAATTACTAGATTTTGTCCACATAGATATTTGGGGACTTATAAAAGTACCTTTGGTTGGAGGAAAGAGGTTTATGTTGACAATAATCCATGACTGGTCTAGATACTCTAGAGTGTATTTCCTAAAAACAAAGTCTGAACCATCAACTTACTTCAAAGAATATAAAGGATGGAGTGAGATGTTGCATGAAACCCCCATTAAGAGAATAAGGAGTGATAATAGGGGGGAATATACCTCTAACCAATTTGAGGAATATCAGAGAGATGAGGGAGTGCACCACCAAAAAACTGTACCATATAACACAAAACAAAATGGGGTAGCTGAGAGGTTGAATCAAACACTAGGAGATAGTGCATGAAGTATGTTGGCCGACAAGAAAATATGAAAGAGATTTTAGACAGAGGCAGTGAAATTTGCCAACTACATTATGAATAGAGTCCTTACCTCAGCTATTTGAAACTGGAAATTAGATGCTAAGGGAAAACCTGAATATTTTGTGGGATATGATGAGGATGTTAAGGGGTATAGATTCTATGACTTAGCAAAGAAAGATATCATTTTGGTCTAACACCTAGTTATCATGGATGAAGGGAAGTCATTTGACCCCTTCAAATATACAAAGAAGATAAGAATCAGATTTGAGTCCGAAAATGAGGAGAACTCGGTCGTTCCTCAAAGGGACATTAGTGAAACCGTGATTGCAGACTCATGGGAGATTTGAGATACAGGAGACTCACCGGAAACCTCACATACTCCTATGGACTTCTAGGAGATAGATGAAGTGGGACCAGAACCGGCTTCCATGGATAGGGGAGCCGATGAGACATTGATGAGAAATCTAAGACTTCCATCCATTCTAGCTTCGGAGTTTGAGGGAGGGAGAAGGAACAGCAAAAGGATACAGGAAAAACAGGCCGCTCATAAGGTAACTAATCTATCTCACCCAGATGAGCCTCAATCTTACTCGGAGGCAGAAAATAGTCCAGAGAAAGGAAGATCGATTAGAGCCATAAATGATGAGATGGCCTCCATCATGGAAACAAATACTTGGGAACTAGCGAATTGTCCTTCAAACAGAAAACCTATTGGGTGTAAATGTGTATTTAAACTAGAACTGAACCCAGATAATACCATTGAGAGATATAAGGCTCGATTGGTAGCGAAAGGGTTCACCCAAAAAGAGGGGATTGACTATGAGGAGACCTTTTCTCCGGTTGTTTCGTTCCCATCAATAAGGATTCTCCTTAGTTTGGCAGCAGCAGAAGACATGGAAATACACCGGATGGACATTAAGACCGCTTTTCTTAATGGTGAGTTAGAGGAAGAAATTTTCATGAGGCAACCCGATGGGTTCGTGGAGGAAGGAGAAGAGAACAAAGTCTACAGGCTCATAAAGTCCTTGTATGGACTAAAGCAGGCTCCGCGACAGTTGAATAACAAACTAAATGAGTTTCTCACCGGTATGGGATATATCAGGATCAACTCAGACCATTCTATCTATATGTTTGATGATGAGAATGGTGTCATTTTTATTGCAATTTATGTAGATGATTTGCTTGTGTTGAGTAAATATTTGGAAAAAATCAATGAGTTAAACAAAGATCTTTGAAGCAGATTTTATATGAAGGATTTAGGGGAGGCAAGATATATTTTGGGGATTCAAATGGAGAGAGATAGGGCGAAAAAGATTATCAGACTTACTCAGAAAGAAGCAATAGGTAATATGCTTGAGAAATTCCAAATGGAAAATGTTAACAGTTGTACCACTCCCATGGACTTGAAAAAAGTAAGTGATGGGAGTGTAAAAGGAGGAGTGATGATCTTAGATGATCAGATGAGTCCTGAGGAGAGAGAGTTTATGAAGTTTATTCCTCATAGACAGGTCGTAGGAAGTTTAATCTATTTTATGAACTGTACCATACCGGCATAGCGGCAACAATTGGAGTACTCAGTAGGATTCTTAATGATCATAGGAAGAGAGACTGGGAGGCAGCCAAGAGAGTCATGGGATATCTGGTGGGAACTAGAGAGTTATGGTTCCATTTGGGAGGGGAGCACACTGACATCATTACTTGGAGTGATGCCAGTTATGGGGACGCACCTATGAGAAGATGCACTTTTGGGTATGTGTTGTATGTTGGGGAAGGTGCTTGCTGTTGGAGCAGTAAGCAACAAAATGTGGTTGCTCAATCTACCGTGGAGGCTGAGTACATGACCTCTTGTTCTGCTGTGAAAGAGTTGATGTGGGTCAAGTCCTTGTTGCAAGAACTGGGGTATATGAAGGAGGGAGTGCATGAAGTGTTTTGTGATAATCAAGCTGCCATTGTAATTGCAGCTAATCCAAAACATCATTTTAAGGCTAAACATATGGACATAAGATTGAGTTTTGTGAGAGAAAAAGTTGAGAATAAAATTGTGAATCTTGTATATAAATCTGATGAGGAAATGGTGGCTGATATGATGACAAAACCAGTGCCTTCTCCCAAGTTAAAATATTGCAGAGAAAAGTGTGGATTAAAACTGAAGTTAAAGTTAGACTAGAAAATAAGGGGAGTGTTGAAATTATTAGATTTATAAGGTATTTTTTAGGTCTGAATTTACTAGTAAAAACATCAAAAGTAAAAGCGTAGGCAGCCCACCTCCACCTCTTCACTCTACCCCCCATACTTGTAGTAGTCAGTGAAGGATAGAGAGGCTAGTGAAGCCATGGCTGCCTCAGCTCCGTAGGCAGGACTTAAGAGTGACCTAAATCACCCTCAACAAAAGGTTGAGTCCGCCAAGACTCGAACCTCCGAGCAGCAGAGCATGGAGTAGCCGTCATCTCTAACCAGTCTGTCGTAGAAGTTTGTTGCATTACATAGGGTACGATATTTATTTAAACAGTAACAAAACATTAATTCGATTAACGTAACTGCAAAAATGAAACATAGAGACATAGCAAATTCAGTGCGTACACCAAATCCGCAGCACGAAATAAATGAGTCGGACATTTATTTCAACGGCGTACATTAAACGCTGGTCTTCATCCAACGGCGCTAATCGTCGTCGAGGTCCCGGAATGGTAACTTTGGTGGTTTTTGATCGTGGCGTATCGTGGCGTGACTTAGCGATACGTGGCAGGATTGAATTGAGTAGCGGGGATCTCGGACGACATACGTACAAGTCATACTGCGACACGCGTCTACTCTGTGGCCTTGTCGTACAGAGGTCGTACATAAAGTACATCGGCCTCAGAACTTTTTGGTTCTTTACAGTATTCTGATTGGAGCGTACTTTAGTAGATAAGGTTTGTGAGGGAGATATATGACTTAGAATATTTTTAGACAGTCACCTCTCCTTTGGGAGCTTTGTATAAATTGGCATCTTTGCCGGCTCATAACTACCCGTCTGGTTGGGCGTTTTTAGAGATTATTTTTCCTACGGACTCAGGGGTGTCCAAGCTGCACAGGATTGCAGTCACATTGTCTACTTGTCTGTTTGGGTAGCAGTGGTTGCCATTGAAAATAGGCTAGTTAATAACTATCTAGAGGCTTTCGTATTATGTAATCTAATGGAGGACACGGAATTGCAGTGACGTGGCGTGACCTAGCGATACGTGGCAGTTTTTGTTGGATCTTAAAATAAATACTCACTCACATTAAATGCTCAAAAAACATGAAACATTACACAGCGGAAGCTCATAAACAGCAAGAGGATAATCGGCCAAAAAAAATTATAAGTGTTCCTAGCCGAAGCCTCTTTACCTCAACTCTTCTCTTCTCTTTATCTCTCTTCAAAGATAAACTCTACACTCTTAATTGATCACTCAATAATGATCACAACCTCTTTTCTCCAAATGGATCACTAAGGATCCTCAACAACTCTTAATTGACCACAAAGGGTCTCTCTCTCTCTCTCTCTTAATTGACCACAAAGGATCTTCCCCTCTCTCTTAATCGATCACAAAGGATCTACATCTTTACTCTTCAATTGATCCAAAGCTAATACAAGGATAACTCTGCACATGTATACTGCTGCCTATATATACTCGCTACTCTACAAAGAGACAACAAGATAAGACAAGCATAACTTAGCGTAGCGACGAAGTCTGTCACTAGCTGACTGTGCACACTGCAATGACAGTTCCACGAAGGAAGGCGCACGCGCTTTCTTCCTTCGAAACGACTAACTCCAAAAGTTGACTTTACACGTGTCGCTTCACGAACACACCTGCACGAAAACTCAAACACCTGCGCACGCAAACAAAAGTCACGCGAAACAAAAGTGACGCGAAACAAAAGTGACGCGAAACGAAATCGTACATTTCGTTCGCTGACTCATGAAATGTTGACGCGAAACAAAGTCGTACGTTTCGGCGCCAAACATCAATACTTCGAAAGTACCTAACTCCAAACGTACTCCAAATGTGTACTTGCGAATCGAAGTCAAACGCTTCGATCGCCAACCCGATATAAAAGTGACGTTCAACTCAAATCGTCACAAATCCACCCGTGCGAAATAATCGCACGAAATATCTCCATACAATTACATAGACGCGAATTGAAGTTGAGCGCTTCGTACGCGAACGCGAAATACATTGCAGTTCATTAAAGCGTCACGTCTCGCGATTCAACAATGAACCTAACAATCCCCCTCTCATTGGCAGAATCGCCATAACTCCTCAAAACAAAACTTCACGCGATTTCGTCCTCTTTGACGATTCGCAAAATAACGTAACAATCCCCCTCTTTATTGTGGGAATCGTCGAACTCCAATTCCTTCCAAAATAAATATCAATGGACAAACGCGACACCGGTCAATCTGCCGATTGACGCAAAAGTCCAAGATTCTCTTTTGTAGTGCGAGAATCCCCTCAAAGCGTAACCAAAATCCAATTTCGGTTGCTCACGCCTAAAAAGGTAAAATAAATGATTGCGTAATCATATACAAAATTTCCACGTGGCACTTCTCCATTTGTTCGAACATCGTCAAACAATAATCGCATGCCGCTCCAAATTAATACGTAATCGGCCGTTGAATTTTCGAAATCAAGGTCGAAAATTGCCGCACCAATCAACGCCATCCAATGAATCTTCACCAATCACAAGACGTGTCCCAAATCAATCGTAACAAAAATATATCAAATGATTTGCTTGACCGTCATGGAATAACTCATCGCCTGCCAATATATGACGACAACCAAAACGGCTGTCTGAATATCCGGCATCATCGTTCCTTCTCCAAAGTACACGAAACGTCCAATCACCTGTCTGTACGGAACGACTTCTCTTTTGTCAAATGTAACTCAAAAAATAATTCAATTTTCGTTAACCAAAAATGATGTCACATACGGTACCGATGATGTACCATAACAGCCTTACGCCACCTGACAAAATATGCAAACGACACAAAAATAATGGTCGCCAACAATATCCGGTACTGTAGTTTTCAACTTAAAGGTACATTAGGCGTCAAATCGCCTCTCTGTACAAAACAAATTCGCCTCTTCTCAGAAGTACGCCATAATCAGATTTAAAACAAAATGAAACTCCATGGCGTCTGTACCAATCCAAATAGCGGATTCAATAAAAGAGCCAAGTTATTTTAGGAGGGCTTTAATAAATTCTCCTCTCGGGATTCCAACCGACACAAAGTCTACTTTTTGTTTGAAATTTCGAAACAACTCTTCTCCTCTCATAGATTCGCGAAATTAGATTGTGTAAATATAAATCAAGATTCTCGCGCGTGTAACAAATCGTATAAGCGATTTTGTTGACCTCCACTCTATTTTAGAAGGCTCTATATAACCCACTCTCGGACTTTCAACCAACACAATCAAAATTAATTAGAACTCCTCTTAAATTGGTGACCGTACAAATAGCCGCGTCACTCAATATGTGTGCGTACAAAGTCGCACACATACACGAAAATTTAGTTTCAAATTTCCTTCGTTACCTGGCGTTGAAAACGGACGTCACACTCTTTAGTTCATTTTTTCCTCTTTCTCAATTCTCTCATCTTTTGCCGCCTTCATTATCGTTTTTCACTTTCCGAATTCTCTTAATTCGAAATACGACTATGGGCTCTCGACAACATTCTTGCACACAAAACAGTCAACAAAAAAAGTTGATTTCTCTCACATCCGAAATAGAATGATGCGAGTTCGAAACCATTTCTCCTTGCCGAAAATAAGAAAGCTAATTCGGCTTCTTCCCCCTCATAACTTAAAACTCATTTGAATAAATTTGTTCTCTCTTTTCCTCTTCCTCCAATTCAGATTCGTTAAATCTAAATTAGAACTCGATTTAAAATCTTTAAATTTTCGAGAGTTCAATGACATTCAAAAAAGTAAAAATTCCGATCGCTCCAATCATAAATGTCAATTTCAATGTCACTCTTAATATTAACATTTTCTTCCAATTTCCTCTTCCGATTATAGACGTGCAGAATCTCCTCCAATTCCGAATCCGCAATGCCCAAAAAATCATAAAATTCAAAATCCTTATAAAAATCGAAATTTCCTCATAAAAAATCGAAATCCTCATTAAATTCGAAATTTCTCTCAATCTTCATTCTCCACTTATCGAATCAATCATCACAATAAAAGTCTGAAATATGTCGTTGGTATCATTTCCATATTCGACATAATTTCCAAATTCAAAATCATCAACACGGTCGCGGTCAATGCCGCAATCGCTTGGTCACCTCTTACACGACCCATTTCCTCCAAAAATAAATCAAGTAACATTGAGGAATAATATTTCCTCAAACTCCAAAAATGTCACCTCTCCTCCATGAAAGTATACGTGACAATTTCCCCTTCTCTTTCTTCACAAATACATCTCCTCCACTCTCATCTCTATCTCCATCAAAATAGGGATCCGAAACATCCGGCCGATGATTCTTCCCCTTTTCTCCTCTCGATTCAGATTGCAATCACGCATCAATGTACCACATCAATTTGTCGAACAATTTCGGAAATTGATCTTCCAAATTACTCGGGCCTCCATATATCCGAGATTCTTCCTCAAATAAAACACACAAAAAATTAAATGGTTTCTACAAACGAACGCCGAAGCCACCAAGAGGAAAAGAGTACTCTTTTTCCTTCTAAGAAAATAATCACTCTCTACCTCCATCTCAACTAAACTCTTTTTTTCTTTCAAACTGGAACAAGTATCGAATTTCTTCTCTTTTTCATCATCTTTTTCATCTTCGTAAATTCAATCATACTCATCGATTTTCCACATTTCTCCTCCATGTTCCGATTTTCCTCAAATTGAGCACCGAAAAAAGAAACTGAACTCTCTCTCAGTAGTAGGCATAAGGAAAGGAATACTCTTCTTCTTCTTCCTCTTAACTTTCATCAACTCATCCACGGAATTTCGTAGCCGAATATCCGAATTGTAAATTTCCCCGAACTTGAAAGGTCCGGCGGAAGAGAACCTTCAAACTGAAAACCTTCGAAACTGAATTCACTCTTCCTCTCATTGCTAACACATCTCTTAACTGAAGCTTAACCTGCTCCGATACCAATTGTTGGATCTTAAAATAAATACTCACTCACATTAAATGCTCAAAAATCAATAAAACATTACACAGCGGAAGCTCATAAACAGCAAGAGGATAATCGGCCAAAAAGATTTATAAGTGTTTCTGGCCGAAGCCTCTTACATCAACTCTTCTCTCCTCTTCTTCTCTCTTCAAAGATAAACTCTTCACTCTTAAAAGATCACTCAATAATGATCACAACCTCTTTTCTCCAAATGGATCACTAGGGATCCTCAACACCTCTTAATTGACCACAAAGGATCTGCTCTCTCTCAATTGACCAAAGGGTCTTTCTCTCTCTCTCTCAATCGATCACAAAGGATCTTCCTCTCTCTCTTAACTGACCACAAAAGATCTACATCTTTTCTCTTCAGTTGATCCAAAGCTAATACAAGGATAATTCTGCAGCTGAACTACGCTGCCTAAATAGCCTCTCTAACTTGCTTACAAAGAAAGCAAACTAGCAAGGCGGTAAACTCCAGTCTCCTTCCTCGCTGGCGCACACTGAAAGAAAACTTCCACGAAGGAAGGCGTACACGCCTTCTCCTTCCAGAACGCGAAACTCTAAAAGAGAAGTTTCGTGCGTGCGCACGAAATGAGCACCTGCACACGAAATAACTCACCTGCACGTAAAACAAAAGTGACGCGAAACGAAATCGTACATTTCGTTTCCTGACTCATGAAATGTTGACGCGAAACAAAGTCGTACGTTTCGGCGCCAAACATCAATACTTTGAAAGTACCTAACTCCAAACGTACTCCAATATTTTTCCAAATGTGTACTTGCGAATCGAAGTCGAACGCTTCGATCGCCAACCCGATATAAAAGTGACGTTCAACTCAAATCGTCACAAATCCACCCGTGCGAAATAATCGCACGAAATATCTCCATACAATTACATAGACGCGAATTGAAGTTGAGCGCTTCGTACGCGAACGCGAAATACATTGCGGTTCATTAAAGCTTCACGTCTCGCGATTCAACAATGAACCTTACAAAACGAAAGGCCCTTAACAACCAAAGGGCAAAGCACCGGGTCGCCCGCGACTATTATTAACGTTATTTAGGTACCACAGTTATTAATAACTGAAATATAGTGTCATTTTAAATAGTGTGGCGTACAGATCGTTCATCTCTTTACCATTTTGTACTTTTATAAATACAAAAGGGAATTGATCATGGCAGTGACTATGCTGGTTGCGCACTATAGAGGTACCAAGCGTTTTAAACGCACGCATGAAACGTCGAAAACATAATGATATATGCGCACGGAACAAATGCAAAACTATTTTAAAATGCGTTGACCGACTTTGACTTCATAAAAAATATAAAATATAAAACATTTGATCTAAATTACTACTAAAACTTAGGGTATGTGCTCATGTATAAAAGTACCCGGTTTTTTATAAAGTCTTCCGTCAAAGATTTTCTCGCGGCTTCCGCTACATCACTGGCCTCGCATCCATGCTGGCGGAAGGCACATGGCATATGGGATGTGTAGCCACTTAATCGGGCAATATTTTTTCACTTTTCCACAAGGCGCAATGCTTTACGTTTAGCCTCCTAAAATTGACCTCTTTCGGGTCACTTGCTGCAAACTAAATGGTTCGACCGATGGCGTATCTGATTTTGCATCTGACGCTCAAGATTTACGCAGATATCTTTGGAGAATGAAATCCGTCATTCAGTAAGCTTGCTTCTTTGACATTTTTATTTTGGTACGTCATTGTATGAAACAGTACGGCCGCCAGTAAACAACCTCATTATTTCCCTAATGGAACTTCACCCTAACTCAAAAAAAAAAAACGTTAATATTGAAATTGTTTCACTTATGTTAATTACTCTAATGTCGAGTGTTTTTAGATAGTGTTATGTACGAATGTGTTTGTCCTTACTAGAAATGCTAATTATTTCGTAAAGAAGGACAAAATATGCTAATTATTTGGTACAGAAGGACAAAATAAGTGTCAGATAATGGCGTCGACAAGGGAAATTGAGTGAGTCGCACGGAAAAGTGTTCTCAGATTTGATTTCTAAGTCATAAAGACGAGGGAAAATCGCACTAAACCTGTTCTCACGTGTTCATGCGTCGGAATTGTGAGCACAGACTAACCCGACTACCCTAAAAACATAGGAATGTGCATATTTTTTAAACTTTAATAACGATTCACGGTGTACTTTCAACATTTTTTGATAATTTCAAACAATTGGTCCGTAAATTTAATTTGTACATCAAAAGTATACGAATGTAATGAAAATTTCAGAATCTTAAAAATTTAACGCATTCTCCTAAAAAAGTGAAACCCGTACATTTGGTACCTCTATGTTGCGGACAGTCACTTTTGTCATTTTGTAAAATATTTTAGGTTTGAAGTACACGTTCGTTGAAGTAAAGTACCGTTGAGTATAAATTTGACGGCGAATGGGTTCGATAGCATTCACTTTCAAAATATTGTTACAACAACTTCAAATTTTAACGTGATTGTGAACGTCGACCATTATAATAAAATTAGCAATTCACACGGCCGATGAAGGTTTACGGCAACAAAGTTGCGGCAACCACATGTACATAAAAGTGTTGCGCACAGTCACTTTTTGTCTTTACGTGAACTCCACGGTTAGAGCACATGTTGGATTTTAACTTAGCCGCAAAATTGAAATCTAAGTGTCTAAGCGTTTCATTAAACTTAGGCGGAAATTAAAACCTGTCAATATTGAACATAGTTCAAAAGTAGGCGTTATTTGGTAGGCCTTTTGTAGGCCGCCTTTAGCGTAAGTTGTGTTACGGGCTTTCCATGTGATCTTCTTAGATCGTACTTTCATCAGCGACCGTCCGATCGTCCGAATCTGACGATAGTCCTATCGTAAGTTGTGTTATGGGTTTTTCATGTGATCTTCTTAGATCGTTACTTTCATCAACGACCGTCAGATCGTCCGAATCTGACGGTTTAAATAAAAGTCGCTCAAAACTCACAGAAAAATAATTTTTTGTCCGATTTTTTTTTCAAATTTAGACATGACGTTTAATTCTCTATCGATCCATGTGCAACTCAACCCTGTTACTATTTTATTTCATTTTGCAGCCAATACAATATGGGTCTTAAGGCCATATTGTATGTTTTTGCATACAATAGGCATATTGTATGGGCGTACGGTCACCTACTTTTTAACTATAATATTGAAGTACAGCGCGAATCGTAATTAGCGTTATGTACGCTAATTTTGTTGCCCCAAATTTTGACTCTATCACCCTAAAATAGTGTACATAATTATAAAGTATTCTCGAAATTATTTAAGGTGGTTTGGAATTAGCGTTAACAACTCTTATATAATGTCGTTTTTAATAGTATGGTGTAAGGTCGGTGTCTGGTGGTGCAAAATTGTACTTTATTTACTAAAGAAGTACAAAAAATAATTTGATACACGTCGTTATTATGTAGCTGCATTTTCACAAACCACGTAATGCAAACGTCATAGTGATGTGAAACTTTTCGTTTTGTCAGATTTTGTAAGTGTACCTAAGATATCGGCGCGGATAATTAGTATGGATACAAATCCAAATTAGAGTTGATGATAAATTAGAGTAAATTTTTTGATTTTTGAAAAAAAATGATCACACAGTTTAGAGTTAATAACTCTTGTTATTGTTTTTCATTTTTGTACTCTAATTAATACTCTGATTACGATTAGCGGTGTAATTCAATTTTTAGAGGTTTCGTTTCTATTTGCGCCTAAGTTCAATGTAACGCTTAGACGATTTAATTTCAATTTTACTGCTAAGTTAAAATCCAATATGTGCTCTCACCGTGGAGCTTACAAAAAGACAAAAGGTGACTGTGCGCAACACTTATAATTATAGGTCGTTGTCGCAATTTTGTTACCGTAAATCTTTGAGGGGCGTGTGAATTGCTAATTTTACTAAGACGAACGGCGTTTGCAAGCGTGGCAAAATTTTAAGCGGTTGTAACAATATTTTGAAAGTCAAAGTTGTTGAACCGATTGACTGTCAAATTTATACTCAACGGTATTTCACTTGTACCATTATGTACTTCAAAGTTATAATCTTTCACAAAATGACGTAAGTGACTGTGCGCAATCAAAATAGTCAATGCAATGATCAATTCCCATAAAAAATGACAAAAAAAAGTTTAATACAGTCGCGCACGTATGTGAATGTGCATCAAAAAACGTGTGTCAAAAAAAGTGTGACATTACACGATTTACGGTGTAGCGTTAACATTTAACTGCGTGAAAATTGTCGGCACATGCGGATGTCAAAGTCACGCGACGTCGTACGATTCTGAGCATTTTATACGTGTAAAGATCTTAATCGCCAAAAATTATCACACGGAAAATCCCAAATTAGAGTTATTGATAAATAAGAGTTTTTATTTTAAATAAAAATTAAAAATCACAAATGAGCGTTGATAATGCTACTTGTTTTTTAACCCTAATTTATTCATAACGCTAATAGCAATGCACGGTGTAGCTTTCATACCCTCACTCATTAGTATCACTATTTATTAAATCATAACACCCATGTCCAAAAAAAAAGAACAATTCTCTTACCCCTCCCATAACACCCATGTACACAAAAAAAAGAACAATTCTCTTACCCCTCCGCCCCCCTTCTACACCTTTCATTAATATTCTCTTATTCTTACCCCCTTTGAACATCAAATTCCTCCTCTCTTTCTTCCCTCACCTGCCACCCATTTCGACATCGATTTTCTCCCTCCTCCCCCTTACCAAAAACCAATATTTCAACCTTTTTCCTCTCCATCGTCCCCCCCCACCTCCTCCCCCCTTTTTCTTGTCATCGAATTCCTTACCCTCCCCCCCTCCCCTCCCCCCTTTTTCTTGTCATCGAATTCCTTATTCTCCCCCCCTCCCCTCCCCCTTTAGCCATTCACCCCCACATTGCCCCTCTTTGGACACCGATGTTTTAATCCTCTTCTTTCTCCCACGCCCCTCCTATTGGTTCTTTTTTACCTATCTCAACTTTATCTCCTCTCTCCATTCAATATTTGGGTTTTTTGTCCAATTACCGTTTTCACCATCTATTACACATGGTTTCTTTTCCTCTCCACAAAATTAGAGTATCAAAAAATAATATAACGATTTTGATAGTGGACATTGGAACACTGTACGGAGAACCTTTTTTATTCCTCTCACCTTAACAATTTCCATGCATCTCCCTCTTGTTCATTGACCATATCCAGCCACACACCCTTGCCCATTCTCACCCTCCCACCTCCTCCACCTAAAAGACGTACACAGACCTCTACACGTTTAGATTTTCCCGAGTGTCATAACCATCTGATGACTAGTGGCGGTCATACTCGGAATACACGGAGTTATAAATAATTCCTGGCCCTGGGTAGCCCTTCATGTAGTACCCATCCTCTATTGTCTTCCAAAACATTTCTATCTGGCTTTACGATCGATGATTGGCTTTTGTCTGTGATTTAGACTTTCTCGGGGCCTACGATTTGGATTCCCCAGTCCCCTATTGTACATGCGGATTACAATGGTTGTGATAGTACATGGCCCCATTCACCTCGTTTTGTCCTGTTTGTGCCGATCCCATAAACATAACTTCTTGCCATCTGTTCTTCATGTTTTCACTTTGGGTCCTAATTGTACTAAGTCGTGCTCGAGAGGCTATGGCTTGATAGAGGTGTTTCATTCGAGGTGATTGGAGGGCCGTTTGTACTGCGCATGTGGATCGCGGGTTCATTCACCCCCCGCGGTGCACCTCAACCTTAAGATGTCCCATCCTCGTATCTACTTGTTGTTCATTTCGTCTTATTGGTGAGCTTTCCAGAGTAATTCGGGCCTTCGAACCAATTAATCTTGCTCTTTGATGTGATACGACTGTCGAGGTATTTTGATCTCTTGATCCACCAACACGTAGCCCTTTATCGTTCTTTGTCCACATCTTTGAGCCATTTGAGTGTTTTCTTTCGGATAGCGATGCTTTCACCTAAGCCCTTATCACTTCACCCTATCTTTTAGCAAAAGGTCCATAGGGCAGTGTTTATGATTTTTTCCGCATTTTTTTGCCCCCTAAATCAAGTGCGCGAGGATTGACCGGTTGTTGCTAGTGTGTTTCTTTATTACCGGGGGTAATTTTCCCCCTCGAATTGTGATTTTCTCACAATGTCTCGCCTTTTGGCTGTCACCAAACCTTATGGGGGGGTTCGCCCTATTGTAGAGAGGTATTGCAATGACTAGTGGCCCCTGCCATTTATATCCCGCTCTAGTTAGCATTCTATGATTATTTTCCTCACCATTTTGGAGTGACAACTCGTGGTGAATGTGTAGCCGTGGTCCATGGACTTTGAGCTTTGTTGGATGTCTACTCGGATTGTTTAGTCCTTCAAGTTGATGTTTCTTACACATTTAATATGGTGGATCCTCATCGCATTTTTCCAA
>JBBHKE010002023.1:147515-253105 GCA_037447655.1 Zygnema cylindricum | reverse complement strand
CCTCACTCTCTCCTATGGAATTCTTTCCACTATCACTTTCTATTTTGATTCCCAAAGAATATTTCTCCTCCCCTAAACCTTTCATTAAATAATCTTCTCCCCTATCATTTAAAACCGCTCTATTTTTACTTCTCCCCTTTCCTCGGAATCTGTTGAAGTCTCTCTTTCCAAAATATCAAAATTCTGTTTTCTGTTTCCAAAATATCTATAAAAATATCCTCAATTTATTTTTCCCTTTTTCAATTATGAATCCTAGATTTGACTTTCTCATTTCTAAGTCATACACTCTACACTCCTTGACATCCTCAAGTACTTCCTCTCTCTTTACTTCCCTTTTACCTCAAAAAGCACACTGTCGCCTTCGTGGAATTTATGTGTGTTTTTCACTCTTCTCCATACTACAAATGTGGAGAAGCTCCAAAATATGTTCATCTTTTTTCTCCTCTTCCCCTTCTTCGTCCTCATCTACATTCAAACTTCTAAGTTCTTCCAAACAAAGGCATTCCTCCATATAATGACCCGGTTCTCTACAAAAGAAGCAAACCTTTTTTTTCAAAACTCCCCTTTCATTTCCTCTCCCTCTTTTTCCACCAAAGTTCCAATAAGGTTTACCTTTGTCTCTCTTCCTCTCATCACGCTTCCGCCAATCACCATCACTCCTCTCATCACGCTTCCGCTTGTCACCGCCATTCCTCTCATCATGCTTCCGCCAGTCACCACTAGTTGTTAGTGCATTCACCTTGTCACTTCCCCTACAAAGCTCCAAAGTGCTTTTTCTCACAAGAATCATCCCCATGGTAATGCTCCAAGTCCATGTGGAGCCATGCATTTCTTGATACAGTTAATGACATTTTCTTACTCATCTGGGAGTTTCATAATTAGTGTGTTAATCTTTCTCTCCTCAGATTCTACATACCCTGCACTAGCAAGCTCAACATATAACGCAGCAATATCATTGCAAAACTCTATCAAGCTACCGCCTTTATAAACATAGGCCTCTATCTCTTGTTTTACTAACTGCTGCCTCTGTATAGTCTCACTCTTATAAATTTGAATTAGCGTTTCCCAAATTTTTGAAGACTTGGTTAGATTTAAAAGAGTGATAGCTATAGACTTACACACTTATCTATGTATGAGAAGTTTTGCTATAGTGTTTTTGTATTCCCATATTTTTCTATCATTTTCTTCAGTTTTTAGTTCAATTATAACCCCTACAAGTGAAGCTGTAGCCGAGAGCCTAGCTCTCCTCACCATAGGTGTTCCTTTTCTGTTCTCCCCATTTCCCTCTTCCATAGCAATGATTTTCCTTTCACCTTACTTTGCATCTGAAATCCGGTGACTTTCTTGGAAAGCCCGGATGAATCTCCATAGTGAGTTCCACCAAAGCCGAGTGGCAGACACCTCACTTGTCATGAAACAATTCACCACAAGTGCTTTTCGAAAAGTAATCCCTCCATCGTAAACTCCCAATAAGTGAAGTCTCTTCCATCAAACATAGGCACCCTAGATGGTGGGCTTGCCACACAGAATTCGCAGATCCAGAGAAGCTAATCTAGATAGTGCCGACTCCAAGTTTATATAAACCCAAATGACAGACCCTTTGACAATCAGAACCCCATTACAGCTTCACCCTCGTGAAATAAGACTTCTGTGTGCTCAGTTCCACCACAAAATGCAAAGTTAGAATATGAGAATTGTAAACATTCACCCACTTTGATTTTCCCTTAGAAATGAAGCCACCCTGGTAAGCAAAACTTCTGACCGACTACACCCCTATGTTGCTTGGACTCCCCTGAGATCGGAGAAAAAATAATCACTGAAAATGGTCTAGTAAATTGATAGTTATGGCTGTCCAAAGTTTGCCTTTTATACAAGATGCTCTCTGGGAGAGGCGGCTACCTACCAAAAATATTCTAAGTCCTAAAACCTACTCACAACCCCTCTAGACCAATAAAATTGCAGCATACTACATAATATACATATAGAGTACGGTAGTCACCTTACTTTATGTACGGAAATATTCGGCACCACTCTTGGTCTACCACGTGGCGAATAAGTCGTCGTCGTTCTGTCATTTTTCTTCTCGGGCATCCTATAGGATGATGCCGCGTGTCATTTTGACTCGCCGAACTAATTTTTGTTGACCGTTGAATTTCAACGGTCGTCTTTCCGCGTTGACCGTTGAAATTCGCGTCAACATGGAACCAGTTGAAGACGGACCAATCATGTTTGTACCGTGTAAGAAAGTACAGGTGCTGGAGTACTTTCTGTAAGAACAATGTACGACAACGCCATACTGTGACATTTGTCACATCTGAACTTGTCATCTCGCGTTCCAAAAATCTTGTTATCTTGTAGGAACTTGCCACTTGTCATCCGAGGTGGCGGTGCCCAAAAACGCCACGTCGCCCACTCTAGAATCCTGGGTCGCACCACGGTTGTCGATTCAGATCGAATATTCCATCCGGACCATCGAAATGAAATGCCATTTTGTTAATTCCGTGCAGTTCGAATAACGTGCGGTCTAATTCTTTTCTCATGTATATTCTGTTCCGTATTTTGTTAAATGAAACATACTACTAGGTGATATTTATATATTTATCGTGCCTTATATAATCTAGCACTAGACCTAGACTACATTATAAAGTTAATGGCTATTGGAGGTTTAACACACGGCAGGTACTAGGATCAAATCTTGGGTCTTTAAAATCCCATTTTGGTAAATCTACCAATTTCAACTCCTGTCTCTGTAGAAGGCCTAGGCAGCCATGGTTCTAACTCCCTATGTAGCCTTCAGTGACTTCAAGTGTGGGGGCATGGAGAAGGGAGTTAGAGGCAGACTGCCTCTGCCTTTTGCTTTCCTCATAAAGACTTAGAAAATACATAAATATCAACAAGGCACAACTTCTCTTTCGGCGTCTTTAGAAAATTGTTATTGAGGGGAGCTCATGCTGTTTTCTGACCGAAAGGCGAGGTATAGATGGAGACGAAGGAATGTTGCCGCTTTCACAAAATTTTACAAACTTGTACGCTTGCAGTTCATGATTATTTCTTGCTTTTGATGAATATTGTCGAGAATGGGGAAAAAATAATCAACATACGACACCTTACTCCCCAAAATCAAATGGAGTGGCTGAACGAAAAAATCGGACATCCAAGAAATGCTTCGAGCTATGGTGCATGCATCCGGTCGATCTATGTCACTTTGGGAAGATGCACTCTTAAACGCTAACTATAGATGTAAATAAAGACTCACATCCATTTCGGGCAATAAAATGCTTCATGATTTGTGGTACGATCGGAAACCAGCTCTACACCACTTGTTGATTTGGGGATGTCACGCTACGGTGTATATAAAATCACAAAATCGGCGAGGGAAATTTCATCGAGTTGGTCGTGAATTTTTTAGGAGAAAGCTCGCGAGGGAATTTTTCCCGAATTTATTGTAAGTTAACAAACAAAAAAAAATGAATAATTAACAATAATGTTCCTCCAAAACATACAATACATTAAGCACAAGGCAAACATAACTCCTTTAGTTTCTACCTTTTTACTTCTGACCTTTCTACGCCTCTTTAATAAGCTACGCCTCCAAAAGATAAATCTACCACGAAATCTCAACAAATATAAATGTATAGGACCAAACAAAACGCGTGGCGAAGTATACGACCGACTAAAGGTAGTCGTCCTAAGTTAGTTAACCAACAAAGAAAGTCAACTACCAACCGATTTCAAATACGTGGTACAACTAGAACTTAAGTGAACCAACGTGAGGAAACAATTTCCACGTCATTTCTATATTACAACTAGAACTCGCGCGAAGGGAAACGAACAGACAACTTCTACGTCACTTCAAATATCAAGCAACGAAAACTACTTCGTCGCTCGTCGTGGCTACCTTAGCTACAAGAATATCTCGTCGCTAAGTGAGTGTTTAGTACCAAATCCTAACATTCCCCCTTTTACTAACATTCTCCCTTTTACCGAGACACTCAAAGCCCCCTCTTACTCCATGCCTACTAACTTCTTTCCCATTTCATACACTTCCTTCAATGCTGCGTTGGTTACCATATCATCGGCTTGTTCTTTTGTAGGTACAAACGCAAATTCAACTTCATTTTCCAAAACCAAATCTCGAACAAAATGCCACTGAATTTTAATATGTTTAGTGCGCTTATGCAAAATAGGATTTTTACAAAGTGCAATGGAGGACATATTATCACTTAATATTTGCATGCATTCTTTTTTCACTCCAACCTTCGATAAAGAATCCTTAATCCACACAGCATTCTTCGCAGCATGAAATGCGACCATGTACTCCACCTCCGTAAATGAAAGTGCCACGGTAGGTTGTAAACGGGAATTCCACGAGATGGCTCCTCTTGCAAGTAAAAACGCATATCCTGACGTAGACCTTCCTGTTTCATGATCCCCTCCATAATCGGCATCACAATATCCATAACAACTCAAGCTCTCATCTTTCTTATAAAGAATTCCAAGACTAAGCGCTCCTGCCAAATACCTAATTATTCTTTTCACCGCCTCCCAATGTATTTTCTTCGGATTACCACAATACCGACTTACCATACTCACTGCGGCACTAATGTCAGGCCTAGTACCGACACTTAAATACATCAAGCTACCGACCGCCTCCCTATACGAAACATCAACCTTGGGACTTTTAACAGAGTTAGAAAGCTTGTCACGAGGATCAAGGGGAGTTCTTAGTGGCTTACAATCTAAGAACCCAAATCTTTCTAGTACCTCTTTTGCAAATTGTTCTTGGCTAATGTCTTAATGTCTATGTTCCTCCTCCTCTGAATCTGATTTCCCACAATGTATTGTGCATCTCCTAGGTCTGTAATTCTAAAATGCTTCCGAAATTCAATCTTTAATTCTCCAAGTAAATCCAAGTTGTGAGAGATGGAAATGAAATCATCTACGTATACACTGAAAAATTACCATGTCCCAACCTTCTCCCCGAATATACACTCCACAATCTGCAGTAAGCCTACTAAATTCCAAAATTAGTAAAACCTTGTGAATTTTATGGTTCCATGTTCTTGGTGCCTGCTTCAAACCATACAAAGCCTTCCATAACCTCTATGCTTTACCATTCTTTCTAGGAACTCCTTCTGGAATTTTCATTTACACCTCCTCCTCTAATTCTTTCATTCAAGAAAGTCGTCTCTACATCCATGTGTTGTATATGCATTCCTTATGTCGCCGCCATTGCAATAATTGCTCGCAAAGAATCAAACTAACCACGGGAGCAAAAGTCTCTGAAAAGTCAATACCATTCTTCTGTTGAAAGCCTTTACATACTAAACGCGCCTTATACTTAAGAATTTGTCCTGAGGCTTCCGTCTTTGTCTTAAAAACCCACTTTGAGTCTATCCCCTTCTTACCAAATGATACGTCTACTTCTTCAAAACACCCATTTGTTTTACATAATTGAACTCCTTTATAAACGTTGGTTTCCACTTCTCCTCCCATCCGTCCGAGTCTCTAACTTCTTGGTATGATTGAGGATAGGCTGGACGATTTTCTGTAATTGCCTTTCATAAGAGAAAATATTTCCCCCTTCTTTCTCTAAGTTTGCAAATTGCCCTCTCGTAGCTGGTTTGTTTTTTATAAGACAGTCCTGGTGAGAATCGTTCCTTTGCCTTCCCTTTTGTTGATCACTTGCTTCTCCGTATATTTTCTGCATATTCCTTATCCGAGTCATTGCTCCCAATCTTGTCATCGCCTTCTTTCTCAAGGGTATTTCTTCTGATGTCACGTTGTTTGTGTGAGTGGAAGATTCTCTAATGACCTTGTCCCCGTGCTTCGTTGCTCGTGGTCTTAGGTTTCGGAACTTTCTCTAAAGTGCTCCACAAATCGCACCTTTTTCTATGTCTCTACCTCCATCAAGACATCTTCTTTTTCCCCCGCCTCTCCTGTGAAGTACTCATAATGACTCTCCTCCTCGTAATCTTCGGCCCGAGCTCCTTTCACCATCCATTCCAAGTTTTCATGGAACTCAACATTTTTAGACTCACGGACCTTTCTAGTAACGAGGTTATAAATGCTATGCTGCGTTGAGTTTTCACTGTACCCCACAAAGTATCCTTCCCATCATCGTGCCGCAAACTTTCCTTCCCGGTTTCTTTCCTCTACATACCCCATAGCCTCACATCCGCAAATCCTTAAATGTTTTACCTTGGGCGCTTGTCCACTCGAAAGTTCCTCCCGTGTTTGTTGCCTAAAGCCGAGTTGATTCTCCGATTGGTGACTTGATTAGCCGCCCTAATTGCCTCTCCCCAAAGATGATGTGTGAGTTTAGTCGTATGGTGTATTGCCCGCACCATCTCTTTAAATGTTCGGTTCTTCCTCTCTGCTATTCAATTCGATTGTGAGGAATAAGGAGCCATGAACTGCTGCTTAATTCCAGTCTCCTTGCAATATTTAGCAAAGGAAAAAAATTCACCTCCACGGTCCGATCATACTGCTTTTACCTGCCTCCCACTTTCTCTCTCAGCCATAACCACAAAATCTTTAAAAATCTTTAATGCTTTTGACTTTGCTTTTAAAAGGTACACCCATGTCTTCCTACTGAAACCATCAACTATCACCATAATGTTTTTATTTTTTCCAATGGTTTATAGGTGTATGTCACCACAAAGTTCTACATAGACTACATTTAAAGGGTTGTTTGCTTACAACTGAAGATCTTTCACCGGATGAGGCTTCTTTTTATGATTCCTTTTTGTGCATCCCACACAGTCGATGACCTTTTCTCTTGCCGTCACATCTAGTCCTCGAACTGCACAATGACGAATCATCTCTTTGATGTTACTCTCTGAAGTGTGACACATACGATGATGCCACAACATGAGGTCCTCTTTGTTGAGCTCTGCCGAATGGAGGTGCCCTTCTTCATCGGCTTTTCTGGTTTTCTCCAAATTAGCCTACTTTGGATGTTTTCAGTTACAACCCCCTCTGCAAATGGTCCTGTTTTACTACTCAATATGATTCTACCCCCTTCCAAGCATGTGGCTCTTCCTCCTTTCCTCTGGAGTTGTGGGACACTTAAATGATTGATGCAACCCCCCGGATTATAAAACACATTATTAAAACGTACTCTATTGACTCTAGTTTTCCTTTCCCTCTCTTGTGTCCGTAGATCTAACTGTACTGTTCCCACTGTATCAACAACCATCATTGAACCATTAGCCACTTTGATGGATTTTGGTATAGTGAGTTTCCTAACGTCAGTGAATTGTCCTAGATCTGAACACGTGTGATGTGTACCACCTGAGTCTATGATCCAATTGATAATTTTTTTTTTACTCTCATTGCCTCGTGTGTGAAATAGAATATCCTCCTTTTCGAGTGTTTCCTCCATGAGTGAACTGGAAAAGTTTTGATTTTGTCCACTTGCCTATCCCCAACAAAATCGCCTCTACCTGATGAACTACTTCCTCCATTTCCTCCGCCTCTAAATTGTCCCCCTTCGCGATTGTTTCCCTTGTCTTCCTCCATTTCCTCCGCCTCTAAATTGTCCCCCTTCGCGATTGTTTCCCTTGTTTTGATAACAGCCGCGACCAGTGTGTCCCCATTTTTGACAAATGTTACACTGTTTACCTTTGTCTGGGCATTCAAAGGAGCCATGCCCAATCTCGTTACAATTGTAACAAGTCATCTGAGAGGTATCACGTTGATATGAGCCTCTCCCTGGGCACTGTGACTTGCCTCCTCGTCCACGAGGTCCACCTCCTCTCCCCCTAGATCCCGTAAAGTTGTAAGCTCCTCCGTCATCCTCTTGTTTACTTAGATAAGATGACCCCTTGTTTTCCTCTTTCGGTGTTGCCTTCTCCTTCTTTGTACTCTTCAGGTTATTGATAGCGTATGCCATTGTCGATTTCTCGCGACTATTGATGACCTCCTTCGCTGCCGCAAATTTGACACTTGTAATCCCTTATCTCAACTGAGACTAAAGCTGAGTTCTTAACTACTCTTTAATCTAATCTGTACATAAATGTAATGATGTCAAATGTCTATGAAGTGTACACTCTTGTAATCTCACTAAATAATGTGTAACAGAGTGTTCTCTTCTGAAAGCTTCTCATATGCATCATAAGCCCTATGCTTTGATTCCTTAAACCTTAATGAAATGCTTGTCTTACATGCCCATTTATCCCTTTCTGAATGCACCGATGGTGATATGCCTAATGGAGTGGTGGATTGCGGTCCAATGGATGAATGGCATGTGTCTTGGTGTCCTCCATAAGTGTCTCCAATGAGGACGCTCGGTTTTGTCCTCTGTCACATGATTTCCCGTTGGAAATCGTCACGTGTGAAGTCTTATCACAAATCGGTATTGTAGTCCCGATTTTGATATACACTTGGTAAAATATCGTTTCGCTGAAAATATCACCAAAACTGATATATCGTTGTTTGTACTGCTGTCTCAAAACGCCTCGAATCGTTCGTCTCACATAAATTGGTATAGCACGAAATCATACTTTTCAACAATTTGGCGGTGTCAAGTCCCAACAAGGATCGACAATGCTATTTTTGCGGCAAGAGGGGGCGCTTAAGCTCTCAATGTTATGCAAAAGGGGACGGCGAAGGTGGAGGCGGTAGAGGTGGATTCAATGGCAGCCGTGGTGGCTATAATGGCGGCCGTAGAGGAGGTCGCATATGCAACCGAGGATGAGTGGTGGCCAAGGTGGTGGCCGTTTTAGTGGTCAACGACGTTTTTTTGGAGATGGTGGATATGAAGAGTGGTAGGGAGTAGGTGCTCAGACATTTTCTTGTCTCAACCTCTCGGTTGATTTATCAGCAAAAAATGGATATTTAAAAAAAGAGTGTGTGATTGATGCGGGAGCATCACATCATATTTGCACCGATGTGACACTCTTTGATGACTTGCTGCAGTTGACGATTCTAGAGAAAATCACGATTGCAAGAGGACAAATTATCTTTGTCACCAATGTGGGAACCGTCCGTTTAGACCTTGTCACATTTAATTAAGAAGGGAGATATTGCGTCACTCATACCCGTTTGGTCAATGTACTTTACATTCTTGATGGTTCAGTTAATTTACACAATGTCTTGTAAATCCAACAAACAAATGGTAGTGTACATGCCCTTGGGATTCAACCATTCACATTGTTAATTAAAAAGAAGTTGTCATAGGTGAACGGGAAGTCGTGGAAAATACGCATAGTCAGCTATTTTGGCGGCAGCCTAAAATAGATTCACATCCCGATATAATTATAAATCAAATCTCAGAATTTAAAGGAGACTTAAGTCTTTGGCATCAGCGGATGTGCCATACAACCGACGGGGGTCTAAGGCGAATGATAAAAACCGGTTGTGTGAGGGGCTTGGATTTGACCTCGGGAGAAAAAGTTAATCGATGCGAGGGGTGTAGTCAAGGGAAACAAATCCGAAACCTCATCCACAGAAAAGATACTAAGTTTCGGTCATCACATCCTCTTGAATTAATCCAAATCGATTTGTGTGGAAATGTAAACCAGAGATTATTGGAGGGAATCGTTACATCATGGTCATTGATGATAATTACTCTCAATTTTCATGAGTGATCCTTTTATAACAAAATTCTGAAGCTTTAGAGAGGTTTGAGTGCCATGTCATGGCGGAACGACAATGTGAGGGAAAATTGAAGTCTAATCGATCGGCTAATGGCGGTGAAATTACTGCTTTTGATGAATATTGTAGAGAATGGGGAATAAAACATTAACATACCACACATTACTCCCCGAAATCAAATGGAGTTGTTGAACGCAAAAATGGGACACTCCAAGAAATGGTTCGAGCTATGGTGCATGTATCGGGTCGATCTATGTCACTTTGGGAAGATGCACTCTTAAACGCTAACTATACAGGTAATCGACGACTCACGTCCATTTCGGGCGATAAAACGCCTCATGAGTTGTGGTACGATCGGAAACCAACTCTACACCAATTGCTGATTTGGGGATGTCACAATACCAAGTATGTAGAATCACAAAATCGGCGAGGGAAATTTTCATCGAGTTGGTTGGGAATTTTTGTAGGATAAAGCTCGCGAGGGAATCTTAGCCGAGTTTATGATCCCTTACGACACACAATTATTGAATCACGAAATGTGGATTTCCATGAAGCCTTGAAATCCCCAATTGAAGGATCGGCAAATTTGCAGAGAAATTTAGATTTTCATGACGAAGCCGAAATTTCCAACTTCCCAGACATTGAGTCCGATGACGACATTGAGCGTGATCCGGATTTCGATGTTAAGAGGGGAAACGTAAATTGGACATTGACTAAGAAAATGAAAACATTGATGTTGAATCGCGACATACGAATTCTCGAATGTCATCTAAATCTCGAAATTCTACGAGCTCAAAATCAAGCTCCTCAAATCAAATCGAATTGGATAAAGACAAAGTGTCAGATGTAAACCCGAGGAGGAGTGCACGAGAGTCTAAGGGGAGAAAAAACGCTAGATTGTCTTTCGACCGAAAAAGAGGAAATGTTGAAAATTCACATTACTTCATTTCGGCGACTAAGGAGGATGATTCCTCCTCTAACAATCACTTTGTGAGAACTCCGCCGGTGACCTCCGGTTAGAAGTTTGAGGAAACGTCGGTCGACGTTCCATATCGAGAAGCCATCGCAAGTCTTCTGTACTTGAGTGTCGGTATTCGTCCGGATATTGCTGTGGCAATTTCAACTTTCTGTCATGAAGCGAAAAAATCCCATTAGGAGGCCGTGAAGCATATCCTTTAATATTTGGCCGGTACGATTGAGGTTGGACTGACGTACAAATTGACAAGTTGTTTGTATTCCTCCTCAAACTTCCTTAAATGACACCTGGGATCCATGGGCGTAGAAAGTGGTTTGGCATTCGACATGCCAAACAGCTCTAACACTTCTCTACAGTATTGAGTTTGACTCAGTTTGATATCTTCGTTAGGATATCTTATAACTTCGATCCCCAAAATGTAACGGTCGTCTCCGAGGTGTGTTACCTTAAAATAAAGGCGTAGAAAAGCCTTCAATTCGTTGATTTTCTGTAGACTATCGGAAATCATCAGAAAACCGTCCACGTAAACGGAGAAATTTTTTTTGTCTTCTTCTTCCCTTTAAACCTAAACGCCCGGATTTGAAGTAGTCCGTTGAAATCTGAAATTTGTTATCACTGAATGCAATTGTAGGTACCAAGTATGGGGCGCCTTCTTCAATTTGTTCAAAGACTTCTGGCGCTTTACCTTACCTTCCCTTCCTTTGAGGCAACTCCCTCTGGAATCTTCATGTACACTTCTTTTTCAAGTTTCTCGTTCAAGAAGGCGGTTTCAACATCCATTTGGTGGATGTGTTTTTTTTCAACTGTCGCAATAGGCACAATCATCCGTAAGGAGTCGAATTTTACAACTGGCACATATGCCTTTGTAAAATAAATAAACTCCTTCCCGTTGTTGAAAACCTTTACATACTAGTCTAGCTTTATACTTATTTTTCCAGAAGCACCAGTTTTTGTCTTGAAGACCCACTTGGCATCGATCGCCTTCTTCCCTTTCGGTAAATCAATTTCGTTGTACGATTCTCTACGATGGACTTATATTCTTTCTCCCAAGTCGGCTGCCATTTTGACTCCCAATCACCCGAATTTCTTGCTTCACAATAAGATCGGGGATCACTGGCGGAGTTCTCACAAAGTGATTGCTAGAGGAGGAAATCATCCTCCTTAGTTGCCGAAATGAAGTAATGTGAATTTTCAACATTCCATCTTTTTCGGTCGAAAGATAATCTAGCCGGTTTTCTACCCTTAGATTCCCGTGTAATCCTCCTTAAATTAACATCCAACTCTGTATTTATGCTATTCGGTTTGATTTGAAGAGCATGATTTTAAACTTGTAGAATTTTGAGATTCGGATGACATTCGTGAATTCGAATGTCGATTTAACGTTAATGTTTCAATTTATTATACAATGTCCAATTTTCGATCCCCCCTCTTGACATTGACAGCCGGATCAGGCTCAATGTCGTCATCGGACTCCCCAATGTCCGGGAAATTAGAAATTCCGGCTTCGTCGGACTCCCCAATGTCCGGGAAATTAGAAATTTTGGCTTCGTCATGAAAATCCAAATTTCTCCATAATTTTGCTGATCCTTCAATTGCGGTTTTCAAGTCCCCAGGGAAGTTTTAATTTCGTGAATCAATAATTGTGTGCCGTGACGGATTATAAATTCGGTAAAGATTTCTTCTCGAGCTATATCCTACAAAAATTCCCGACCAACAACTTTTGGATGAAAATTTCATTGGCCGATTTTGTGATTCTACATATACGGTAACACGATATCCCCAAATCTGCAAGTGATGTAGAGTAGGTTTTCAACCATACCACAACTCATGAGGTGTTTTATCACTCGTAATAGATGTGAGTTGCCGATTACATATATAGTTAGCGGTTAAGTGTGCATCTCCCCATAGTGACCTAGATCGACCGGATGCATGCACCATTGCTCGAACCATTTCTTTGAGTGTCCTATTTTTGCGTTCAGCCACTCCATCGATTCCGGAGAGTAAGGTGCCGTATTTTAATGTTTTATTCCCCATTCTCAACAATATCCATCAAATGCGATAAATTCCCCGCCATTATCCGATCGAATGGATTTCGATTTTTTCTCCCACATTGTCGTTCCGCCATGATATGCCACTCCTTAAACCTCTCTAATGCGTCAAAATTTTGTTTCAAAAGAATCACCCATGAAAATCGAGAGTAATCATCAACAATGGCCATGATGTAACGATTCCTTCAAATACTTTCCGGCTTTACATGTCCACACAAATCGATTTGGATTAATTCGAGAGGATGCGAGGACTGAAACTTATTATCTTTTCGGTGGATGAGGTTTCTGGATTTGTTTCCCTTGACAACATCTTTCGCATCCATTAACTCTTTTTTCATCGTCAATTGTCTTCCGCGTTTCCTTACTTTTTCGGCTTGTGTTCTTACTTCTTTTTATCGTAAACTACTTTAAAATTATTTTTCTTTTTATCATCAACATATATTTTAACTTTTTTTCTTTTTATCATCAACATATATTTTAACTTTATTTAATTTTATTGCCAAAGCTTTTTTTTCTCGTCAATGTTTATTTGTGGTTGTATAATGAGTGCAAGCTTCTATCACCTTTCGATCTATTATGGATTGCCAATGTGCTTTTCCTACTATCCTTCTTCAATCTGCTATTGCTGATATGGATTGTCGTTGCGCTATCGCTGTTATTGATAGTGGATGTTTTCCGAAACTCCATCAATTTGCTCCGTCGTATCCTCTTTTTATCCCCTATTTCTGTTATGGATCGTCGATGTGCTATTCCTACCTGCTACCTCCTTTGGTCAACTCCTCCGGTCAACTACTGTTGTTGTGGATTGTCGATGTGTTTTTGTTGGTATAGATCGTTGATGAAATCCGAAACTTCCTCGATCGAGGGGTTGAAGGGTTGCTTTTAGTTGTCTTTAACAATGTTGTGGTCTGGTTTGGTAGTTTCTATTTAGGTACCCTATTCTGCCGCTGTTTTTATGCTGGTTGTTCCTTTCAACATCTTTTGTTGGCTTGCCCTTGTCTGCGTTAGTTTCTTCCACAATATTTTTCCTTTTATTTTGCTTGTACTCACATTGCTTTCAAGTTTGTTTTAAGGGAAAAAAAAGAAAAGACCGTCATTTTTTCAGTTTCATTTTCGCCTTCCATTTTTTGTTCTTATGTGTTGAGATGGTTTACCGTTTTGCTTTCTTAAAAAAGCCTTAATATTCTAACAAGAGAGACCGCCCCATATGTGCACTGCCCAACATAACCATATGTGCACTACCCAACATAACCCTAAGCATTGTTCACATGTCAATCCAGCCAAAAAACTTGCCCACTTCTCATGAGAATCTGTCTTGTGTGTGTTGGAGGGCAGATGGACCAACCATCGACAAAAAATCTAATTGAAAACAGATGTAGCAACCAGCCACACAAAAAAATTTAGGGTTGGTTTGCCAGGGTGGGGTAACAACTAATATACAACTAAAATCTGCAGTGCAGCTTAATAAAAGTACAGCAGCTTAATAAAAGTACAGAGTTATAAAGAGTATGTCTGACTAAGTCATGTTTTCTAACACTCTTTAGAATTCCTTCTTCCCTGAGCTTTCACAAACCGTAACTAAAAAGGTATATCTACAAACTTCCGAAAACTTTAGTTTAAAATGTCCATGATATCATCTACAAAGCTAAACTTCAACCATTTAAAGTTCTCAAAGCCTCATTGTTCATTTGTGCAGGTGGTTGTTGTTTGACATTCCGTTTGTGGAAGTTTTACTTTTATTTTTGTTCAATATTAACCCTCCATTTCCAACACTTTGCTTTCAGCTACACCTTGAATCGTTATTAGAGCAGAAGATTTTTAACGTATAGGAATAATTACCGTTATTAACGCTAATTGGGAATTTGGAAATTTTCAAAGAAATCGTCTGCTCGAATTAAGAATTAGAGTTTTTTTGCAATAGCATGGATAATTCTATTTGAGAATCTGAAATAAAAAAGGTACCCAAATTAGCGTTCAATACGCTAATAACGATTCACGGTGTAGATCAGTTTATATCAAATTCTATTTGATATTCCAATTGTTTGCCCATTGATCCATTACAACCATGCATTCAATATTCTAATTATCATACAAATCCGAGGATCATGCCGTAACGAAAGGGAAGAAAGAAACAAAAGATGTTTGAATGTTGACCTTAAGCTTTTAAAGTATTATCTTTGTAGCACATGAGTAAGAATAATACAACAAAATTCATCACAAATCCGTTTGGTGCTCTCATCAGAGAGATGAAAAAAGTTGAAAATGTGAAACTTACAAAAAGATAAAGAGGAGAGTCTTGAACATCAAAGGAGAAAATGTGAAACATACAAAGAGAGGTAGGAGAGTGTTGGACATCATCCAATTAGAGGAAGATTGATGAGTGCATGACTTCATGAACAAGATGTCAAAACATGAAATGAAGAGTAATATTTGTCTTGGCACCTTCAATTGCAGAGGAATTGGAGCTTGATGAATGCATGGCTTCATGAATAAAACGTCAAAACAAGAGACAAAAAACAATATTTGTCGAGGCACCTTCGATTACACTGAAAATAGTATTCTTCTAAGAGTTAAGAACCTCATTATTTGACCACATTCAAAAGTTAGCAGGAATAATGCCCTACGCATCACGTCACATGTTGTCCAATTCTTACTATGCCAGATAGTTAGTTTCTTTGCAAGTTTCTTGCTATGCAAGATACATTCAAAAGCTCCAAAAATATTGAAAATGTTTACCTCCTATATTCCATATTTTGACAACTTGCTTTAAAAATTCTCCCGAAGACGTCATTAAGAACAGTTGTGCTTTCATACGCCGATCGGACAATCCAAAGAGCCTGGCGACCAGCCAATTTCAAAAACAACACCAATATATCGTAAGAACGTCTAAGAAATAAATAAAATTCAAAAAACTTCCACTTCTAAATCAAATTTCTCATGATCCTTTCCTACATGTATTCCTAGCGAAATATAAGCATTTATTGAACAACAATATTAAGTGGAAATATATTACCATTTTTGCGTCGACGTCTAACATCGAGGTTCTCCAAATCCTCGAGTTTACAAACTTTCAAACGATTTAACAAAGTGAATGTTTTTATAGTCGAAGCAGGAAAGATTTCTAAGTCATCGGTGACGACAAATGTGACAGTCTCCTTTACAAAACCTTTCATGCTCTGACCTGCAGCATTCGCATCCGCTACTGGACCAGAATCGTCCACCAATGTCACCTCCACTGTCATGTTTCCGTTGTTGCAATCCTTGCAACGAGCGTTGAAATTTGTCGATGCTTTGTTGGTACATTTCAAGCCCGAGTTGATGTACACAGCACCGTATGAGCATCGGTAAAACTTATCTCCAGCTGTGCTGCTATTTGTCAATCGGAACATTGATTGACTTGTAGCACCAATAGGAAGCTTTGGGGAAGTGAGCTCCGATTTTTTATCGAGCAAATAGTGATCTTGAAGTTTCAACAGGCTGCCGTACAAGTTAACAATTCCTGCAAAGACATCCTCCCTTTCTTTGAACATCCCATTCTCAAATAGAAGGCCAAAGGTGGTGGAAGCAGGTAAAAGGAGGAGAGAAAAAAGGAGATCCGTGAAGTCTTTTCCTGCCTCCATGTAAAGAACTTTTCCGCTTTTCTGCACATGAAAAAGGGGTATGAAACATAGTTATTTATATTGTTATCTGTTTTGCCGAAAGCAGGAGTTTTTGCAATTAAACTTGAAGGAAAACTTCAAACTTTTTACATAAACAGAAATTTTATAAGATTAATATCAGCATAACTTCAATTTTTTTTGTTTAAACCGGAATTGAATAAACATGAACTTGAACTGGTATTCTTTTCATTACCATAGTGACATTAGAAAACATTTCACCTTATCTCCGAGAAGATTGATTCTTATTGGAGGAACGGAGGAAGATCCTGAAGCAGCCATAGTTTCTTTATTTCGTGATTTCACTTTCTTTTTATTAGTGCTGGTGCAGGATTTGAATTTTGGCTTTCTATCCATTTACTTCAAAAATATTTTAAAAACTTGTTACCGAATTACAGCTTGTCAAATATATACAGTTGCCCTAACTGGCAGAATTTGAAGAAAACGACATTGGAAAATTCCGAACGAAATAGGAAAAATTCCATGCAAATACTGTTGAAAAATGGAAAAAAAAAAAAGGAAAGAAGAACATAAGGAGAGAGCCAAAGTTTCAAAAAACCATTCAAAAGAAAAGAAAAGCCATGCAGTCTTGTTTTCAGCAGAAAAAAAAAAATATTTGGTACTGAGCAGGCTTAGACACGCCGATAAATTTGACCTTTTATGGATAATCATTGTATCACATGAAAGTTTTCGTACTAAAATTTTCAGTGTTCGTACGGTTTAAAATTCCTTATCTAATGCAAGCTAGCAAGTTTCAAAATTTTGTAAAAAATGATGGCATATTATATTCACATCAAAACTGGTGCATTACTTTTTGTACCTTTTTTAAAAATTACATGCCGACCTTTATGGAATTTCGATTGACTTCATTATTTTTTCACGTTGTTTTGTTTTTTTTTCCATGCATGCAAAGTGCATTTCCTGCTTACTAGCGGACTTTTTTAATCATGCAAAGATAGTCGAAGAATCCCAAGAATTCCAAACATGAAGTAAACAGCGTTGACACTTAAACATTCTAAAGTTGTGATAGCATGCTAAAACGGTTCAAGAATACAGAAATTATAAAGATCCGACGAACAAATATGAAATCAGTGAGATCAATGGTTGTTTTTCAAATGTACATGTAAATAGTATGTATAGAGACCATACGTGTGTGCTATGTTTATAAGTTTATAACAACTATGATAATACTACGGTATATTTTGCGGTACTATACACCGCCAATCGCTATTAGCGTAGAAGTTTGATTAGCGTATAATAATAATTACAGTGGTGTACGCTATTTAAGAATTTGAAAATTTTGGAAAAAATCATACATTCTAATTGTTTGATTATGGTTATTTGGATCTTTGAAAAAAAAAACTATACTATACTATACTATGCTGTAATACCGTATTCTAACCGTACGTCATCTAAAACATGACTAAGTTTATACTATAATTATCAATATGAACATTAATGTTTAAATATGCGCGTCACATATTTACCGCCGGCCTGAAGATGCTGATGAAAACATGCGATAGGTCTCCCACCATATGTTGAGCTTTCAGTAGGTTCCAGAAGTTTCAAAAATTCGGAGAAGGAAAAAAAGACGCAGCATTCGAAAGCCATGGCTCTCAAAGGTTCCTCCATTCCACCTGTTAGGGCTACTCTTCTCGAAGATAAGTTGAAGACTCTTTCTTTCAAATCAAGACAATTGCAAAGAATATCTGCTGACATATGACAAAAACTGGTTTACAAAATTAAATTAGACAGATATACATTTTTTCTTCCATTGTTCTTTTTTCGATGCAGGTTACTGGTAAAATATTTTACTTGGAAGCTGAAAAGAATTATTGATCTTCTCCTGTCTCTCCTTGTCCTACCGACTTTCACTACCCTTGGCCTTCTAACTGAAATTGAGATGGTAAAAGCCGGAGAAGAAGCCTTTGCAAGAATAGTTTCATTTCTATAACAGTTTGAATACTCCAGAACAGCCTACTATTGCTGTTTATCAAAACGTTTTGCAATTCACAAATGCTTGTTCAAATCACCAATTTCGAGAGACTCTACAGATGTCCAAATAGCAGAAACTTTTTGCCTGGAAAAGGTTGTTCGCTGTTTATTTCTCCAGATTACAATTCTCCTTGTTCGAATTCATGACAGAAAAAATAAAAATAAATAATGAAGTAGAAACGGGCACAGGAAATAGAACTTCCTTGAGAGGATTCGTTAAAGGGACGACAACTTCCGTTGTAGATGTATCCTATTCCAACACTAAACACAGTTTAATGAAAGTTGATACAACTGAAGATCTGCAGAGCTTTGATATGATCGTAGATTCATCTAAGGTCCACTCTATTCACGGGAAGCCAGTGTTATTTTATACCTGAAAAGTAATTGCTTGCTCCCCAATTTTTTCCTTGCTGTCTTGTGTGAATGACATCGTTGATCTTGTCATTTACAGTCGTGACTAAAAATTACTGCTCGCCGTTTCATATGGTGAATAATATGCATGAAAAAACGATAGATACTGAATGTATTGGCATCGTTCTTAAGCCTAATTGCGATTCAGCGTATATCTCCTTTTTTACTACATGAAACAAATTCTGTTCTAAATGGTAAAACACTTCTTGTATCTCAGTTTTGATTATGAGTGACTGAGTAGTTGCTCAATTTATTTCCATAACTAATGGTTGATTCAATTTTGTTACTAGTACTCGTTCCAGCAATGTTCGCTAACAATTTCTGTGTAGGTCTGCAAGTTATGAAAAGGCGCAAACAATGGTGGACTTATTTGAGCCTTAAGGAGAAGGAAGACGAGAGACAGAAAAAGATCGGTGAAATCCTTCAGCTTTCAAGTAGAAAAATTCACCAGTGATCTCTATAATTTGTTTTTTCTATATACCAGCTTTTGTCAAAGGACAGATAATTATAGCAAGTTCTATTTCAGCAACTTTTCTCAAGAAGATTGACCTTGATTGGTGGAATGGAAGAGCCATCGATAGCCATATTTGTGGAATACTGTTTCCTTTTATGTTCCGAGTTTTATAAGTTACGAGTTTTTTCCAAATCCTAGAACCTTTACTACAAGCTCAACAGAAGTTTTAGGGGTTCGAACACGTCAACTCACCTCTTGGTAGCTGACGGTTGATATACATTTATACGATGTTATACATGCATATATGAATGATTTCATACAGAGTGTAGTAGGCACACAATAAAAATACAACACCATATAATATTATACATAATACGATAGAATGCAATACAATACAATAACGATGGTACAATCGATCGGCGTTTGCTTTGTATTTGAGATTATTAATAAGCATGTCTTTTCATGTTTAAAAAAACCGCCCAGTTAGCTTTACATGCATGGAATCAAGGAACGAAGGAATGGGTATAAAAAATAAAATGGGAAGCCATAAGATCGGCATCCTTTTCTGCCTTTTCCTTTACAGAAAAGGAAACTAAACTGCAGGGAAAACAGTAGATGGTTTAAATGTACAAAATGGACAATCAAATGTACAAAAGTTTCAAACTTTGTAACTTGGTAAGAAGGAATTAGGAATCGTACGGATGGCTGAAATTTTTGTACGGGATTTTGATGTACTATAAGGATTGTTCATCGTCCAACGAGGTATTTTAACTTAAGTTTCTTCGGCGTGAATCTAGGCCTGTCGAAGTACCAGAGGGAAAAAAGATTTGCAAAAATGACAAGAATGCATGGCTTTCCTTGTGAACTATTTCGTGACACTTGGCGAGGTTTTGCTCTAGTGTTCTAGTCCTGTCCCTTTTTTGTCCCTTTTCCAACAGTTAACTCTATATTGGCAAAATGAAAAAATCTGCAAGTAGAAAAAAAAAACGTATGGCCTTCCTTTTAAATTATTTTACGACACTTGGCAAGGTACTGCTCTGGTGCTCTTCTTTCCGTTTTTTGACCTTTTCCAGCAGTAACTCTATATTAGCAGTTTGCTACAGTCAGGGAAAATATTATTAGTTGACAAAATTGTTCTCTACGAGCTGTAAAAATTCGGTAACGCGAAAATACTTGGGAGTTTTAGATTGAATGCTTGAAAACATATTCTGCAGGATTCAAAGAAAAATTGATCAAAAAAGGCATACCATGGCTACTTCAGATTCTCCTCCAGTTCCTCCAATAATGCTCACTCTTCTAGGCGATAAGGTGAAATGTTTTCGAATGACAGGGTGAAAATGTAGAGAACAGCAATTCAAGTACATGCTGATATGCGTTTCCAATTCAGAAGTATGCAGAAAAATTATGTTGCTTAAATTCATGCACAATTCTCACTTTTTGGCAAAATAAATGAAAAAACACTGTTAAGATGAGTACCACAACGATTTTTTTTTGTGCAGAAAAGTGGACAAATTCTTTACATGGAAGCAGGGAAAGATTTCGCGGACCTCCTTTTATCTCTCCTCTTGTTACCAGCTTCCACCACCTTCGGTCTCCTCTTCGAGAATGCGATGGTCAAAGAAGGAAATGATGCCTTTGCAGGAATCGTAAACTTGTACGGCAGCCTTCTGAAACTGCCGGATCACTACTTGTTGGAACAAAAAGTGGAGCTTACTTCCCCAAAGCTTCCTATAAGTGATGCAAGTCAATCGATGTTCCAGTTGACGGACAGCAGTATAGATAAGCCTGAAAAAAATTTCCGGTGCTCATACAGTGCTACAGTTGCGTCTAGCGTCGGCAGATTGACCTTTGTTGATAACGCTGGCTATCAATTTTGCAACAGAGTATCTACAGAATACAACACTCCTTGCAAGGAAGGCCACAGCGGATACATGACAAGGAAATTGAATTTGGTGGACAATTCAAACTTGAATGATGCAAGACATCACTTCAGAGGTTTTGTAAAGGAGACAGTCACGTAACGTGACCGATGACTTTGAAATGTTTCCCGCTTCCACAATAAAGACATTCAGCATGTTGAATCGTCTAAAAGTTTGTAAGCTCGAAGATTTGCAGGGCCTTGACATTGAAGTTGACGCAAAAAAGGTAAGATGTTTACACTTCATTGTTGTTTACAGAATTTTTACATCTCTTGAGGAGAAAGATGGGAAAGGCTCGTTCGACGTATTTAAATATCATCTGGAAGTGAAGTTTCTAAACTCTTCCTATAAGTGACTCTTTCTTTCTTTGTTTTTGTTCTTAATCGGCCTCCAGGCTCTTGAGATTGTCCGATCGGGCATACACAAGCACAACGGTTCTCAACGACGTCTTCGGAATAACTTTTGAAGCAAAGATGTCAAAAATTGGATATTAGAAGTGGATATATAAAATGCAGTGTTTTAAAGCTTGGGAATCTTGCATAGTAAGATTTGGACAATCCTTAATATGATGCTCTAAGGCAATATACGTGCTGACCACATTGATTGAATGTGGTCAAGTAGTGAGGTTTCTAGCCTTCATAAGAAACAATTTCATTGCAATAGAAGGTGCCTCGAAGGTGCCTAAATTATGTTGTTCATCTCTTGTTTTGAAGTTTTAATCATGAAATCATAAATTCATCAAGCTCCATTTTGATGTTCAACACCGTATTCCTACTTGTAAGTTTCACATTTTGCAGTTAATGATTTCGTTCAGCTTACTGAATAAAGGCACCGACGTTGAAAGCTTAAAAGTGATTTGCAATGGATTTTGTCGTAATCTTCATCCTAATATGTTACAAAAAGACGTGCTTTAAAAGTTACGACATTGAAGCAACTTGGGCTTCATACTATGTTCGCTTTTGGTTCAAAATCTGAACTTCAAATATGCAAAAACGATTGTCAATATTAAATGTGGCTTCTGCGTATCTCCTGCGTATTATACTTGAATATGAAACGCTTACGGTACGGATTAAACGCATATAGAGTTTTCCAATAGCTTTCGCACTTCTGAATTATAGAGCGGAACTGGATAAGATGGCACAAAGCGAAAGCGAAAACAACAGTGACGAAAGTGACATCAGGGGAGTTTGCCCTAGCGACAACAGTATACTATATTGCCCATCGTTATTCAGTAGCAACTTTCTTTGACCGAAAATCATAAAATAGTGTTAACGACTCTACTTGAGGGAGTGGACTGCAACTGCTACGTCTCCTTGCACTAAATTGGTATCATATAATTTTAATTTCGCAATACCTGTAATAAGTCCTTTAAGCCAATACCGATAGGCAGTATACATGGAATGACTTTCTGACTTCACATTCTGCCAATGTGCAACAATTTGTTTTTGACAAAATGACGCTCTACGAGCTGTAAAATTTCGGTAGCAAATTTTGGCGTATTAAGAAGATGCAAGGATTCATAATATTTCGCAAGAGCACTCACAAGAAAAAAGTGGAACCAGGAGAAGAAGTAACTGTGGCTGAATCAGCTTCTTCTCCCATTTCTCCAACATTAATCAGTCTTCTAGGAGATAAGGCGAACTTTTTTCACTTCAGTATGATAAGGCAGAGAATACCAATTTCAGGTTCATGCAGAAAAATATTCCTAAAAAAAAGAAGTTTATGCAGAAAAACCAGCTTAAAGTTATGCGAAGTTCTGGTTTTACGCAAAATATAATAAAATAAGGCATGAAGAAGAACTAGTAACATGAACTATACTGTAATTTCACATCTTTTTCTTTTGCATAGACCAGCGGAGACACGGATCTACTTTTATCTCTCCTCCTTTCTCCTGCATTCACCACCTTCGGCTTCCTCGATAATAGCATGGCATCGGAAGGACAGGATATCTTGCAAGGAATCGTAAACTGTACGGCAGCCTGCTTAATGTTTTCTCGCGACTTAAAAAACATTTTTTCTCCGTGCACACTTGTTCGATAGATAAACCGACGGCTGCGATTGAAAGGCCGATTTCATCTTCCTGAGGGGCGGGGGAAGAGGGGGGGAGGGGGGTGGCGGGAGGGGGGAGGGGGGAGTAAGAGAGGAATAGAGGGGGGCGAGCGGAGAGGGATCCGGATTGGTTTTTTCCTCCTCCCACGGGAGAGGAGGACATGGACAGTTTTGTGCCTCGGGCCGAGCACTACATTCCGATGGCCGAATGGCCTGAACACTGGAGGTACGGTGAACCTCGCTCCCTAAACCCGAGGGAAAATATGCGTCTAGAAATTCTAGACATCCCCTCGGATGTTCCCGCTCATCCGACGTGGCTCTTCATCGACGGTGACGACTGGGGCTCGACACTGCCGACATACGGCAATTCGATCCGGCGGATCCACGACATTCATGGATTGTTCACGATGACTGCGGTTATCGCGTGAATGTTCCCCACCTATTGCGGCTTTACCATCCGTGGGACCCTCGTCTATACGCCGTCCTAAAGTATTGTCGAAGAACTCCCAAGGTAATATCTTTGCGTGCGGCTCGTACCTCGATTCTACATAAGTTCTGAAATGTTCGTGTGAGGCGACCCCGTTTATGCGAAATCCCACAAGTTCGGTGTAGAAATTGATGGTTCTTTTAGTATTTTCTAGGTCTAAAATATAATGTAGAAAAGAAGCCGAGGCAATCTGCCTCTAACTCCTGTCTTCAACTCCCACACTTGTTGCAGTCACTGAAAGTTGGAGAGGAAACTAGAGCCATGGCTGCCTATGCTATCCGGAGATTAACGGGTAGTAGATTAGTTAATATACGGGTAGTAGATTAGTTGATTTATTAAAATAGTACCTATCGGAACTAGAATTTTATCCTGGTACCTACCTTCCGTAAAACTGCCGATAACCGGTAGCTTTAGCCGTTTAGTCTAAGTTTAGTGTTAGGACATATAGGGTTTCATAAATCTATAAATGTTTCCACGTTGACTAATCATTTAACGGTAACTATTTACTCGATACATAGATTCCGTTATATAAAATACGGATTAAAAGTACGGATAAGAAACAAATACCACGCATATGTTTCGATAGCGAAACGAATACCGTGCATTTATTTATGACGGCTAAGATTGAAATTTGCATTTAACCAGAAGGCCGGAATGAATGCCGAGATCACGGAAGAGGATGTCGGCGGTTTGTGGTCATTGCCACATCGGATGACACTAGCACCATGACATTGGATTTTGGCATCTCCAAGGATTACGGAAACAAATCCAAATATGACATGTGTCGATTTTTTGGCCATGTCGTAAAATGTCCGTACAAAAAGTATACCGGCACCTGTACCTTTCTGTACGAAACAGTAATATAATTGGTGTCGTACGTCAGTAGATAGAGTTTTAGAGAGAGATAGGACTTAGAAAATTTGGTAGATAGGACCCTCTCTCCAAGAGAGCTTCTGTACAAAAGGTCAACTTTGACCCTCCATAACTTACTGCTCAGGGGAGAAAATTCAGAGATTCTTTTTGCTATCAACTTAAGTAAGTCTTGCCTTCATAGGGGTGAAGGTGGTCAGAGTTTTTGTTTGCGAGGGTGGCAGTTATTCTTGCTGAAACACAAACGGGTCAGGGTTATCCTAAAGGCTTCTTGCAAGCTGCCCTTTCTGAGGAGTCATGGACGTCTCAGAGTTGCAAGTTATGGGCCCACCCTCTAGGGTACCCATCTTTAATGGAACAGGCTTCATATACTGGGAAATTATGATGATAGGAGCTCTATGCGACAAAAGGTTTTGGGGGATAGTGAGTGGACGAGTGGGGCGTCCATCAAGTCTTGGCATCCCCCCAGGGTTTAGAGGAGGCAAATTCATCTGGAAAGCAGATCCATCTCCAACGGAGGAGACAAAAAAAGGGGAGGTGGTGGATAAATGAAAGGAGAAGGAGACGACCACACGAATAATAACTGGTTAGGCATTCATGTCACCTATTTTGAGGAACGAGGAGAATGATACTGATACTTGGGACTTCAACAATATGGCGGCAAAAAACTTCATTTTCCGCCATCTTACTCAAGGGCTTGCATCTCCTCATATGCAGGTAGAGAGGGCATCCAATCTTTGGGTGGCTCTCATAGAGATGTACCGAAGTGGTACGATTTAGCAACAACAGTTAGCTGATCAAAAAATTTAGGAGTATGGATAAAAGGGGGGAAGATGTTGGATTTTTGCAATGAGCTTGCTACACTTTTTATGGAATTAGAGAGTATTGGAAAGGCTTTCTGACTTCATATTCTGCCAGTGTGCAACAATTTGTTTTTGACAAAATGACGCTCTACGAGCTGTAAAATTTCGGTAACAAATTTTAGTGTATTTAGAAGATGCAAGGATTCATATTCCGCAAGAGCACTCAAAAGAAAAAAATGGGACCAGGAGAAGAAGAAACTAACTGTGGCTGAATCAGCTTCTTCTCCCATTTCTCCAATATAAATCAGTCTTCTATGAGATAAGGTGAACTTTTTTCACCTCAGTATGATAAGGCAGAGAATACCAATTTCAGGTTCATGTAGAAATATATTCCTAAAAAAAGAAGTTTATGCGGAAAAACCAGTTTAAAGTTATGCGAAGTTCTGGTTTTTCGCAAAATATAATATAATAAGGCATGAAGAACTTGTAAACATGAACTATAGTGTAATTTCACATCTTTTTCTTTTGCATAGACCAGCGGACACACGGATCTCTTTTTATCTCTCCTCCTTTCTCTTGTATCCACCACTTCTACAAGAATAGCATGACTAGGAAGGATTGGATATCTTGCCAGGAATCCTAAAGTGTTCGGCAACCTGCTTAATGGTTTTCTCGCCACTTACAAAACATTTTTCTCCGTGCACACTTGTTAGATAGTTAAACCAACGGCTACGATTCAAAGGCCGATTTTATCTTCTTGAGGGGCAGGAGAGGAGGGGGAGAGAGGGGGATGTAGGGAGGAGGGAGTAAGAGAGGAATAGAGGGGGGCCAGCGTAAAGGGAGACAGAGGGGAATTTCACCTTCTGATTGGCGGTTTTCAATCGAAAATTTGACATGTGTGCACGAAGTAAAGATGGCAAAAAAATAGTGAAGGATGTGTACCTGTTGGAAAAAAAGTGGATATTATTTACCTGAATCGAGCGTTTTTAGGACTGAAGGTCGCGTGTGAAAGGGTCCACGTCACCTTTCACTCCTTTCACTCCAATTTCGCTTTAGGACGCCTCGCGTCGCGCGGCGCGTCGCAAGTATAAATATATATAGGGTTTTTTTCTCATTCGTAATTTTTTTATATAAAAAAACAAAACCAACAACCCTTTACTTCTCCGACATTTCCTATTGGTGGTGCTAGTCAATCCATGTTCCCGTTGAGAATAGCAGTGCAGACATAAATCTTCAGAAATGTTACCGTTGAGCATACTGTACAAATGTTGCAAACAGCAAGCATATCCATGTAAAAACATAGTACCTATAGATTTCAACGCTCGTTGCAACTGCAACAGCAGGAACTCGACAGCATAAGTGACAATGGTAGACGATTCCGGTCCAGAACAGTGTCCATCGTTATTAGAGATAGTAACACTAATTCGGTCACGAACTTTTTCTGGGGGAAAATCTCAAAGTAGTGTTAGCAACATTAGAAACCCTAATTAAGGAAGTGGACTAAAATTGACCACGTCTCCTTACACTAAATTAGTACTTTATATGCTAATATGGCATAAACATTAACAAATCCTAGTGTGAATGCTACAGGTTGTTATATGTAAAGGATAACCGATAGCTTAGAGATGTTTGTTGCTTTCGACAATAAAGACATTCGGTTTGTTGAATCTTGTAAAATTTTGTTAAGCTCGAAGATTTTTATAGCCTTGATGATGAAGTTGACGCACAAAAAAGTTGAGATGTTTGCACGCTAGTTTTGTTTGTAGAATACTTACATTTCTTGAGGGACAATAAAAAAATATGTGAGGAATATTTGAAGTTTTTTAAGTCAATTTCAAAGTGACATATTTACGTTTTATTCTTAAGTGACGTTTTTACTATTTTCTTGGGTGGTGTATTTGTGCCTTGTTGGTTGCCTTGCTAGATTGTCCGATCGGCCTATACGAGCAAGAAAATTCTAGAAAAATGACGTCTTCGGGAAAGTTTTTAAAGAGTTTTTAAAGCAAAGTTGTCAGTAGTTGGAAAGTTTTAAAAGATAGGGCTTATTTTAGTGTTTTCAAGCCTGACAATCTTTTATAGTTACAATTGGAACAACTATGATCTCATGTTGAGGGTAGTATAGGTGCTAACCGTCTAATTTAATGTGGTCAAAACATGGGGATGCTCAGTTTCAAAAAAACAAAAAACACTTTCTGCGCAATTTAAGGTGCTTAGACCAAAGCTAATCAGTTTTTGGTCTAACAGAAAAAGCATAAAGTCAATATCCGTCTAAGATCTTAATGTTTTTTTATGTTCAACAATCACCTAGTTTTAGTTCTAGGTTTGACAATGTGCCGTTGTGTGTGGAGTGATAAGGTGAAAGGATGTCGATAATGTTTTTAGACAATCATGCTTTCGTTTCTTAGACTCATTTTAGCATAGAAGTTGTTTGTTAGACTTAACAAGGAGTACGAAAGGCTAGTCTGTTTAATTACCTTATATCGGGTTTTTGGCAGTCTCATAGTCTTCAAATTGGACAATGACCTAATATGATCTTTTATTCTACACACACATGGAATGTATGTTTTGTGTATTTGACATTTATCATCCACGACATTGTCCATATACCATTTCTTGACATCTGGCCTTCTTTAGTATGTAATAAATTAAAATTTGTAAAGTTAGCATAAAACAATAAAATTTGCACAGTTCCAACTCCAACCAAATCTAGTGTTTGTATATAATACGACTATAAGTTGCTCTTTGCTTAATGGGAGTGGCATGATGCCTTGTCATGGACCATGTTCTCTTCCATCCATCGTGTAGTCTGTCTATACGAAATCTAGTGATTGGTATGTATTCGTGACAGGGAAATTTCAAAATTGGCCAGTGATTGGTGTGTCTTAGTGACGGGAATCTTTCAATACTGGAAAAGTATGAACTGTGACATGTAATCTGATTTAAGTATGACCGCGGTGAAAATGGCCTCTTTCACAATTATAAATAAATGAATTTTTATGTGTGCAATAACCATCTTTAGTTTCTAGCCTGAGAATGACATAGAAGTTCTCGGAGTATCATTCCTCTTGACATTATTATCTACTACACGTCCATCAGTATTAGAGTTGGCGAATTATTAGCGTTAACACTTATAAAAACTAACTGCACTAGATTACATTTTCCAGTGTCTCTTGTTGTGAACCACTCTTGTTGTGAATCACTTACTATAACAAGTGTAATCAACGCTGATTTATGGTTTCGGGTCAAAAAACACAACCCCGGAAGTAGAGTGATTAACTCTAATATCAATGGGCGAAGTACTTTCTCGTTTTGGAGCGCTGTGTCTTTGTTTCGTATGGTTACATATTTCCATTATTTCCCTTTGAATGTTCCACCACATTCATGATTCCCATTGATTTTTCTTCGTTTCAATTTTGTTTTTTTATTCGTTTCATTTTAAGAGCTATAATGTATCAATCTTTACAAACAGTCGTTGTCCTATGTTATTCTAGATTGTGTTGCATTCAGTCTGGCAATGTCTGGTAAGTAGGAGACAAAAAATTCAACAATTTAAAAGCTCGAAAAAGTGTTAGAAATAATGGGAGATACATAAAGAAAGAAACAAAAAATGTGAAAAATGCTTTACATTGAGGTAAATTCCAAAAGCATTAGGTACTCATTTCATATTTTTTGAAAGTCTTGTCAGTGTTATATCAAGGTTCTCAAAAGTTCGCACTGATTTCTTATGTAAAAGTACTTCCCTGTTATCTTTGTCTTCTGGGCTCACAACATTGCGACTTGCTCTTAACTCGATTTCCACTTTTCACAGACTAAAGCGTGGACATATTAATTTAACCGTAAATCAAATTCTGTCATACAATCAAAAAGAAACCGACAAAATCTGAAAAAACGAACCTTTTCAATCGCTATGGCCAAATCGGAGCACTGCTTTTATGTTTAGTATCATTTTACTGCTTATGCTTATTTGTGCATATATGACTTCATAACATTGCTGACTCGCTTTTAACTCGATTTCTCCTTTTTGTAGACTTCAACAAGCATAGACAAACAATTTAACCGTAAAACAAATTCTTCCATATAATCCAGATGGATTTTACGAAATCAAAAAGAGAAATTTGCTCCAACTGAAGCCGAATGACGCTTCTTTTCAGCTCTACGGCTGAATTGTAACAGCGACCGCCTGCAAGGACATGTAAGTTTCAAAAGTTAAATTCCTTTGCAGTTAAACAATTTTCAGCTAATGCCATGCAAAAGCTTCTAGGAAAGCAATTTGTACCAATACTTTTGACGTTTCAAGGTTTTAAGTTTAGATTTAATTCAAACTCAATCAGTTCCCTGCTTCTACTATTCATTGACCGACTTTATTGGCCTGTTGTATCTGATATCCACTATTCAACCCTAAAATTTTGTAACGCTACTCTCTAAAGACCGTTACACCTATAGCAAAGTTGAAGCACCGTATTAAAAAGTTTGGCATCTTTTGACACCTTATACTGCCATACAAAATGTTTAATTGAAATATGAACATTTGATTTAATCTACACTTCTTGGCAATTATATGTCTTATTAATTTCTATTTTCCAAGTTTAATACTTACGCAGCGAAATATAATACTTGAAATCGCCACCAAAGACATCATTCAAAACTGTTTTACTTGCGTAAGAAGCATATATAATCTCACTTGCCTGCAATAATAACTCAAAACAGAAAAAAATGGAGGTTAAACTTGATTATTGTTACCTGTTTACTAGCTTGTTTTTTGTTTTAATCCTGGTTTAAACTACACCCCTAAAGTGAACAAATCAAAACTATGAAAAAAACGGCTCAAAAAACAAGCAAGCTCAAAAAACAAGCAAGAGATTGTTGTAGACTGCAAGGATAGTTGTTCAAGTTAAAGTATAAACCAATAAAGCAAAAAGTACTAGACATGTTTCCACGTGTAACTCATGAGATACTTTCCGGAGACAAACTCTAATCTGCCAATTAACAAATAAATAATCAAAGAATGACATTGAAATGATAAGTATATTAATCATTTAATTACTATTCTTCAATGTTTTCATTATCTTTCGGATTATAGTCACCTTTATTGAGTCTATAACAACCTCCAGGCTTTTCAAATCCTCCGTTTTTCCAACTTTCAAACGGTTCAATAAACTGAATGTTTTTATGGTTGAAGCAGGAAAAAAATCCAGATTATCAGTCACAAAAAACCTAACATGTTCTTTCACAAATCCGGAAAACGAATTTATAGGATCTGTTTGATTTGCAGGTAACTTTTTTGCTGTAGTATCACTTTTTTTCTTCATTATCAACATTTTCGTCATAAAACTGCCAAAACACCTAGGACAGGGGCTGTTGTAATTTGCAAAAATGATAGTTGAACAACCTAGATTGCTAGAAAAATCTCGACTATTGGACATCTATAATAAGAATTGCAGCTTTTATCTCCTTATATTACTTGCAAAACAGGGCGACTGGTCACATGTAAAGGATCCTGTTTTGTCAACAAGATGGTATGAATCGCTAATTTGTACTAAACTGTTGTAAAAATTCACTATTCCATCTCAAACACAACACCCAGGAATATATTGTAAGAACGTCTAATAAATAAGTAAAAATAAAAAATCTTCACTCAATCAAATTTCCAATTTCACATGATCCTTTCCTACGTACGTTCCTCGAGAAATATAAGCATTTTTTGAACAACGATAGTAAGTGGAAATATATTACCGTTTTTGCATCGACGTCAACCTCGAGGCTCTCCAAATCCTCGAGCTTACAAACTTTTAAACGATTCAATATAGTGAATGTTTTTATAGTCGAAGCAGGAAAGATTTCCAAGTCATCTGTGACGACAAATGTGACAGTCTCCTTTACAAAACCTTTCATGCTCCGACCTGCAGCGTTCACATTTGCTACTGGACCAGAATCGTCTACCAATGTCACTTCCACTGTCATGTTTCCGCTGTTGCAATCCTTGCAACGAGAGTTGTAATTTGTCGATACTTTGTTGTTACATGCAAGACCCGAGGTGGGGTACGTAACATTGTATGAGCATCGGTAAAGTTTTTTAGGGTTTCCATCTGTGCTGCTATTTGTCAATCGGAACATTGGTTGACTTGTAGCACCAATAGGAAGCTTCGGGGAAATAAGCTCAGATTTTTTTTCAAGCAAATAATGATCCTGCAGTTGCAGCAGGCTGCCGTACAAGTTGACGATTCCTGCAAAGACGTCCTCCCTTTCTTTGAACATCCCATTCTCGAAGAGGAGGCCGAAGGTGGTGGAAGCTGGTAGGAGGAGGAGAGAGAAAAGGAGATCCGTGAAGTCTTTTCCTGCTTCCATGTAAAGAATTTTTCCGCTTTTCTGCACAGAAAAAGGGAGTATGAAACATCGTTCTTCAGTTGTAATCCATTTTGCCAAAAGCAGAAGTTTTTGCACTTAAACTTGAAGGAAAACTTCAAACATTTTACATAAACCGAAATTTCATAAGGATTATTTTCAGCATAGCTTCAATTTTTTTGCATAAACCGGAATTGAATAAACATGGACTTGAACAACTATTCTTTGCATTACCATACTGACATTGGAAAATACTTCACCTTATCTCCGAGAAGATTGATTCTTATTGGAGGAACGGAAGAAGAACCTGAAGCAGCCATAGTTTCTTCGTTCCGTGATTCCACTCTTTTTTATTAGTGCTGCTGCAAATGTGAATTTTGGCTTTCTATTTAATCCTCCAAAGATCCTCTAAAAAATTAACCGAATTTTTACAGCTTGTCAAAAATATGCAGTTGCCCTAACTGGCAGAATGTGAAGTCAAAAAGTCGTTGGAAAATTCCGAAAACACATTGGAACATGAAAATGCTGCTGGAAAATGGAAGAAAACAAGGAAAGAAGAACGTAAGGAGAAAGCCAACGTTCCACAAAACCATCGAATAGAAAAGCCATGCATTCTTGTTTTTCAGCAGAAAATTTTCTCTTTTTGGTACTGAGACTCACGCCGAGAAATTTTAACCAATTATTGTATCACATTAAAGTTTTCGTACAAAAATTTTCAGTGTTCGTACGGTTTATTATCCCTTTTCTAATCCAAGCTACCAATTTTCAAAATTTTGTACAAATGATGGTATATTTTATCTACATCAAAACTGGTTTCTCTGAAACTAGCATTCCTTTTTCGTAAAGTCAAAATCACATGCCGACCTTTATCAACTTTCGATTGACTTTCGTTTTTTTTACGCATGTTTGTTTTGTTACTTTTTCCATGCATGTGATGTGCATTTCCTGCTGACCTCTGGGGGTTTCTTTCAATCATGCAAAGATAGTCGGTGAATCCCAAAGAATTTCAAACATGAAATAAAGACGCTTTAACATTTTAAATTTGTGATAGCATGCTAAAACGGCGATCACTATTTCAGGAATGCAGAAATAATAAAGACCCGACGAACAATATGAAACCGGTGAGACCAATGGTTATTTTTCAAAATGTACGATATAAATAATATGTGTAGACTAAACGTGTGTGCGTACGTATGTCTAATACCGTTATAGTACTATATTGTACTATACTTATACTATACTATACTATACTATACTATACTATACTATACTATACTATACTATACTATACTATACTATACTATACTATACTATACTATACTATACTATACTATACTATACTATACTATACTATACTATACTATACTATACTATGCTGTTATACCATATTATAACCGTATATTATCTACTACATTAATATCCTATAGTACTATATGAAAATTACTATTTAAATGTGAGTGTTATATATTTGAGTGTTATGTATTTACCGATGTAAAGAAACTTTATTTACCGCCGTCCCCCAAAGATGCGATATGAACGTCCGTGGTCTCCAATCTTCTGTTGAGCTTTCAGTAGAAGTTCCATATGTTTCAAAACCTTGGAGAAGGAAAGTAGACACAGCGTGTCTTTCTGACTTCAGATGATTCCGGCAGTGCCAGTCAGGGCAAATATTTTGCTGACAAAATCGCTCTTTACAAGCTGCAGAAATTCGGTAACAGGTTTCGGAATATATTTGGAGTATTAGATAGAAAGCCAGAAAACGTAGTTTGCAGGAGCACTGATCCAAAGAAGAATTGATTGAAAAAAGGATCCAATGGCTGCTTCAGATTCTTCTCCAATAATGATCACTCTTTTAGGAGATAAGGTGAAATATTTGTCGAACAGCAGTTCACGTATATCCAGATATGCATTTCCAATTCAGGAGTATGCAGAAAAATTACGTTGTTTAAATTTATGCACAATTCTTGCGTTTTGGAAAAATAAATGAAAAACACTGTTAGCATAAGTTATATTTTCCACACCGCTTTATTATTTGTGCAGAAAAGTGGACAGATTCTTTACATGGAAGCAGGAAAAGATTTCACGGACCTCCTTTTATCTCTCCTCTTGCTACCAGCTTCCACGACCTTCGGACTTCTCTTCGAGAATGCGATGGTCAAAGAAGGACACGATGCCTTTGCAGGAATTGTCAACTTGTACGGCAGCCTATTGAAACCGCCGGATCAGTACCTGTTGGAACAAAAAGTGGAGCTTACTTTTCCAAAACTTCCTACAAGTGCTGCAAGTCAATCGATGTTTCGGTTGACGGATAGCGATACAGACGGAAAGCCTCCTGAAAGATTATTCCGGTGCTCATACAGTGCTACAATCGCTGCTGGAAGCAGTCGCAATAGATACAACTCGCGCTTTAACACGGGCCTTGAATGTTTTGTAGGATCTTAAGCAAAAGAGTTTTACAATAATAATTCACAATACAAAAAACATTACACAGCGGAAGCTCATAAAAGACAAGAGGAATATTCAGCCAAAAAGATTTTTAAGTGTTCTTGGCCGAAGCCTCTTTACATCATGTCTCTTCTCTCTTCTCTCTCTTCACTATTAATCCTCTATGATTAATTGGTTGATTAATTAATACTCTGCACATGTACACTGCTGCCTATATATACTCGCTACTCTACACTAAGAGACAACAAGATAAGACAAGCAGAACTTAGCGTAGCGACGAAGTCTGTCCCTAGCTGACTGTGCACTCTTCAATGAAAATTCCACGAAGGAAGGCGCACGCGCTTTCTTCCTTCGAAACAACAAACTCCAAAACGTTGACTTAACACGTGTCGCTTCACAAGTACACCTGCACGCAAAATCAAACATCTGTACATGAAGACAAAAGTCACGCGAAACGAAATAGTATGTTTCGTTCGCGGACGCTTCAAAATTAGTACCACGAAACTTACATCGTACATTTCGTATGATGACGTGGTACTTCACGTCTACAATTAAATGTTGGTATGACGCTTCGCGGAAATACCGCGAAACGACAATAATCCAACAATCCCCCTCTTATTGTCGGAATCGCCAAACTCTTCAAAATAATCCAAGTTTTGGTCGTCCCCTCTCAAACACATCATGTGTAGCAGCCTTTGTCAACAAATCAGCCGCCTCCTCTTTAGTTGGTACGTACGAAAATTCAATCTCATTTGTCGTAACCAAATCTCTTACAAAATGCCATTGGATCCTGATGTGTTTCGTCCTCTTGTGAAACACAGGATTTTTCGCCAACGCCATAGAACTCATGCTGTCAGAATAAATCGTCATACAACCAATAGGAATGCTTAACTCACGTAACATCTCCTTAATCCAAATCGAAGCCTTAGCTGCATGACACGCAGCCATATACTCAGATTCTGTGGAACTCAACGCAACCGTAGGTTGTAGCCTTGAACTCCACGAGATCGCAGCTCCCCCAAAAATAAATGCATATCCTGACGTAGACTTACTTGAATCAAAATCGCCGCCCCAATCCGCGTCACAATACCCAACACACTCCAAATAATTTTTGTCAGAAGTAAACAAAAGTCCAAGATCAATCGTACCAACCAAGTATCGAAAGATACGTCGTACGGCCTCCCAATGCGCCTTCTTTGGCTCGTGACAATAACGGCTTACGATAGAAACCGCGGCCGAAATATCTGGACGAGTACCAACGCTAAGGTACATAAGTGAACCAACCGCCTTTCGATAAGGTACGTCGATAGAATCCTCCTCTTCAAACTTACGAATGTGTAGGTTTGCATCCAACGGTGTAGAAAGCGGTTTCACGTCAGTCATACCGAATCTCTCCAAAATCTCCTTACAATATTGAGCTTGACTCAATTTAATGTTCCCCTCCTTGTCACGTATCACTTCAATCCCCAAAATATATCGTACCTCTCCAAGATCCGTTACTTTGAAATGTAATCCAAGATAACATTTCAACTCATTAATGCGCTCCAACTTGTCGCATGCCATCAAGAAATCATCCACATAAACATAAAAGATGATTTGATCAACTCCTTCACCTTTCACGTAAACTCCACAATCGGACGTAGTCCGTACAAATCCAAACTTCAATAACACTTGATGAAGTCTCAAATACCAAGTGCGTGGTGCTTGTTTCAAACCATATAATGATTTTCTCAAACGCCATACATTTCCTTCCTTCAAAGGAGAGACACCTTCCGGTACTTTCATATATACCTCTTCCTCCAACTCACCATTTAAAAACGCGGTCTCAACGTCCATTTGATGGATGTGCTTCTTCCCCATCGCTGCAATTGCAATAATAATCCGTAGTGAGTCGAACTTCACCACGGGAGCATAAGTCTCCTTAAAATCGATTCCCTCACGTTGTTGGAACCCCTTACACAGAAGCCTCGCCTTGTACTTAATTATTTCACCCGACGCTCCAATTTTGGTTTTAAAGACCCACTTTGCATCAATCGCCTTTTTCCCCTCCGGTAATTTCACTTCCTCAAAAGTTCGATTATCAACCACCGACTTAAATTCTTTTTCCCACGCCGGTTTCCACTTACTCTCCCAATCGGTCGACCTCCTCGCCTCGACATAAGATTGAGGGTCGCCGGTCATATTCTCCGTAAGTGATTGCTACAAAAGAAACTCCGTCTCCTTAGCATCGGAAAGAAAATAATGTGAATTCGATGCATTTTCCCCTTTTCGATCGTAAGTGAGTTTCTCCGGTTTCTTCCCCTTTGTAATCCGAGAGCTCCTCCTAATAACTTGCTCCTCCTCTTTTTCTTCTTTCTCTTCCTCGGATTCAATTTCAATATCCTTCTCACTCGATTTAGAGCTCAATTTAGAACTTTGAGATTTCCGAATGTTCGAAGGCACTCGGGAATCCAAAGATCCATCACTCTTACTTCCAAATTCAATTTCAACCGATTTCTTCAAATTCTTTTTCTTAGTTTCCTCATTCGGTTCCACATCGGATTCCGAATCCCCAATGTAAGGAAAATTCTCAATTTCACTCTCCTCATAGAAATCCAAATTTTCTTTAAATTTCCCAACGGAATTCATGGCGGATTTGAGATCCTCATGAAAATCCATATTCCGAGATTCCTCCACGGTGTGACGAGCCGGATCATACACTCGGTACAAATTCCCCTTCGCACTATAACCACAAAAATTCCCGGCCAACACCTTGGTGCAAATTTCCCCTTCCTCTTAATTGATTCTACATAAACCGTAGCATGACATCCCCAAATTCTCAAATGATGAACCGTGGGCTTTCTACCACTCCATAACTCCTCCGGTGTTTTACTTCCGGAAACCGAAGTGAGTCTTCGGTTACAAATGTAATTCGCCGTAAGAATCGCATCTCCCCACAAAAACATCTCTCGTCCGGAGCTATGAACCATCGCACGGACTATTTCTTGTAAGGTACGATTCTTTCTCTCGGCCACTCCATTTGATTCCGGAGAATAAGGCGCCGTGAATTGATGCCTTATCCCCCACTCCTTACAATACCCCTCAAAAACAACAAACTCCCCTCCATTATCCGATCGAATAGACTTAAGCTTCTTATCAATTTGCCTTTCGGCCATTACATGCCATTCTTTAAATTTTTCAAATGCATCCGATTTCTTTTTCAATAAGTACACCCATGACTTCCGAGAGAAGTCATCAACAATCACCAAAGTATACTTGTTACCTCCAATTGTCTCGGGTTTAATATGTCCACAAAGATCGATGTGAACAACCTCCAAAGGACTTTGAGCTCGATGCTTGATGTCTTTATTCGGATGGGATTTCCGAATTTGACGTCCTTTGCTACATCCTCCGCATCCGTTCACCTTCTCACCGGATGCAAGGTCCAAACCCCTCACCGAAGAATGACGAATCATCTTCTTCAAACTTACCTCGGATGTATGACACATTCGATGATGCCATAAGGTAAGATCACCTTTCAACTCCGAAATTTGATGTGAAATTCCCTCGGTGGGAACTTTAGATTTCGGCCTCCTCCATAAGAGCCGACTATGATTCGCATCCGTTACAACTCCTTCTCCAATTACATTCCCCTTCTCATTCCAAATCTCGATAGATTGATCACCTCTCGCAAGTAAACTTCCACCACTCTTTTGGATTTGTGGAACGCTTAACAAATTGACCGAACCGTCCGGAATGTAAAGAGTATTTTGAAGACGATACTCCGTCGATCTCTCCTTCCCATCATTATCCCATGAAAGAAGATCAAGCCGAACCGTGCCAACCGTACCAACCGAAATGACATGGCCGCTTGCTACCGTAATAAACTTTGGAACCGTAAGTTCCCTCATGTCATCAAACAAGGTAGCATCCGTGCAAACATGGTGAGATGCCCCCGTATCAATGATCCACTCTTTTTCCAAATTTCCTCCACTACTTACCGAATCAAGGGTAAGGTTAAGAACCGGAAAAACATCACCGGTTTCATTACCATAGTCAAAGTAATTTGCATTACCGTAACCACTACCACCACCGCGGCGTCCTCCTCGGCCGCCACCTCGGGCGCCTCTATCACTTCCTCTACCTCCTCTTCCACTTCCGGAATCTCCACTCTTCGAATAACATTGAGGGATCGTATGCCCCCACTTACCGCAAAAATGACATTGTTTATCCTTATCCGGACAAGATGAAGACAAATGTCCAAGCCGGTTACACCGGTAGCATGTCACATTGGAAAGATCCGAAGGGACTTTCGGTGGACGACCTTGCTCCCTCTTGTTGCCTCGGCCGCCACCACCACTTCTCGGGCCACCTCCTCTACCACCTCCTCTACCACCGGCATAGTTGAGATCCGGGGTTTCGGGAGTAGTAGAGTTGAGAACTCCTCCTCCTCCTTGTTCCCTCCGACATTTTGGTAAAATTGACGGTGAATCCGAAAGTGTTATCCGCCTTCGCTCGTAAAATAGCTTTAAGATGCGAAAGCTTCTCCGGCAAAGCGTTAAGAAACACGCTTAATTTATCCGCATCCAAAATAACTCGACCATTGTTGAGTAATTGCTCGAGTATGATATTGAAGCGCTTCACGGCATCATCCATCAATTCATTTGACTTGATTTTAAAATTCATAAAATCCGTATAAACATATTGACCTTTGTTCTCAACACCTTTCTCATATTGCTCTTCAAGTGCTTGCCAACACTCATGGGCCGTTCCGTGAGCGAGGAAATGATCAAGCACGGAAGAAGTGCAATTCTTCATCAAACCGGTCGTTGCCGCAATATCTTTCAACCTCCATTGAGCACGTGCCTTACTCTCCGTTGGCATCTTCTCTTCTCCATTGACAATCCTCCAAAGCCTCTTGAGAATAAGTTGATTTGAAATAAATTTCTTCCAAACCGCATAATTGGTGCCATTAAAGGCCACGGATTTCCCCGACATATTATAATCATCTTCATTATCCAACGCTTCTTCAAAATCTGAATCTTCCTCTATCTTTGCTTTACCTTTCCTAATTCTCTCTTTTATCTCACTCTCATTAGCTCCTCCACTGAATGGATCGGCAGCCTGAAATGAAGCAAATTCTCTTTTCTCACTAGATTGAGTTTGAAATCGTGAATCTACATATCTCATTAATGTATCAAACATCTCCTCAAATTTTCTCTCCGTATTCCGAGTCTCCTCAAATTGAGAACCCGAAAAACTGAACTCTCTTGCTCTCTCCGAAGTCGACATGGGGGAAGGAGTATTTCTATTCTTCTTCCTCCCCATGCGCTCTCTCTCTATCTCCGAAGCACTAGCTCCGATCCCAATTGTAGGAACTTAAGCAAAAGAGTTTTACAATAATAATTCACAATACAAAAATCATTACACAGCGGAAGCTCATAAAAGACAAGAGGAATATTCAGCCAAAAAGATTTATAAGTGTTCTTGGTCGAAGCCTCTTTACATCATGTCTCTTCTCTCTTCTCTCTCTTCACTATTAATCCTCTATGATTAATTGGTTGATTAATTAATACTCTGCACATGTACACTGCTGCCTATATATACTCGCTACTTTACACTAAGAGACAACAAGATAAGACAAGTAGAACTTAGCGTAGCGACGAAGTCTGTCCCTAGCTGACTGTGCACTCTTCAATGAAAATTCCACGAAGGAAGGCGCACGCGCTTTCTTCCTTCGAAACAACAAACTCCAAAACGTTGACTTAACACGTGTCGCTTCACAAGTACACCTGCACGCAAAATCAAACATCTGTACATGAAGACAAAAGTCACGCGAAACGAAATAGTATGTTTCGTTCGCGGACGCTTCAAAATTAGTACCACGAAACTTACATCGTACATTTCGTATGATGACGTGGTACTTCACGTCAACAATTAAATGTTGGTATGACGCTTCGCGGAAATACCGCGAAACGACAATAATCCAACATGTTTCAACATAGTATCTACAAAATACAACACTCCTTGCAAGAAGTGCAACAGCGGAAACATGACAGTGGAAGTGACATTGGAGGACGATTCAGATCCAACAATGAACTTGAATTCTACAAGAAGTCACGTCAAAGGCTTTGTGAAGGAGACAGTCACGTTTATCGTGACCGATGACTTAGAGATGTTTCCGGCTTCCACAATAAAGACACTCAGTTTGTTGAATCGTATAAGAGTTTGCAAGCTCGAAGACTTGGAGAGCTTTGATGTTGAAGTTGACGCAAAAAAGGTAAGCCGTTTACTCTTTTATTGTTCATAGAATACTTACATCTTTTGAGGAACAAATATAAAAAATTCTTACTCAATGTCATTCAAAATGATCTGGCCGTGAAGTTTCTAAACTCATTTAAAGTGACGTATTATTTTGTTGGATGTTGTATTTGTGCTTGGTTGGTTGCCACGCTCTTGAGATTGTCCGATCAGCATACGCAACCAAAACAGTTCTTAATGACGTCTTCGGAAGAACTTTTAAAGCAAGGATGTCGAAAATTGGATACTAGAAGTGGATATACATCTTGCAGTGTTTTAGAGCTTTAGAATCTTGCATAGTAAGATTTTGGACAATCCTTGATATGATGCTCTAAGGCAATAGATGTGCTGACGACATTGATTGAATATACGCGAAGTGACGCGAGACCAAATCTAAACCACACTAAAAACGAACAAGCATCACGTAAACCTAGATTCAATAATTGTAAATCGTAACATTGATGTCATGTTGTGGCATTAAAATATTTTTGTTTTCTTGCAATCTTATATCTCATGAAAACACTAGTTCTCTAACTTTTCTTTTCTTTTACAAGACTACAAAAATGTACATGCTGTCGGTAATAAGCAGATTGCCAGAAATACTGTGAACAACGAGTTTAAGAGTAGAGAGTGGAGAGTATAGGTTGCATCCCTAAATTTTGAAAACAGGATTTAAAAGCAAGCCTTAAGTTGAAAGTGATGTCCAATATGGAGTGGCTCTTATTGGCGAAGCTGTGTCTGGTGGTTTTGATTTAGTTGAATTAAGATGCAACGGTTAATGTGGCTTTGAGGGATATAAATTGAGGAAATATTTGATTTTGGACTTATTTGAGCCCTAAGGAAATAGGAAGACGAGAGACACGAGAAGATCAGTAAAATCCTTCATCTCTCAAGTAGAAAAATTCACCAGTGATCTGCATTGATTTGTTTTTTCTATTTACTGGTGTTTGTCAAAGGACATTCTTTATCAAAGGGCTCTCTTTGTCATTTTTTTTTTTTTTGGCAAATTTATTTCAGCAACAGAAATTTTAGGGCTTCGTTGCAACTTTGGCGCAAAGGGCCAAACACAACACATGTATATGTTAATAATTCGTATCTAGCATATTGTAGTATACAGTATACCGTGAATCGTTATTAGCCTTTATGTAATCTATATCGGCACCCCAAAATTTGACATTGATACCTTAAACAGAATAAATTACACTATTTAAGTACGTGGACCATAATCTGCCACGTCTCCTGGCACTAAATTAGAATGAATGACGCTAATTTATTCTTTACACTAATAATTTCTATACGCTAATAACGATTCACGGTGTAGACAAATGATGGTCCATTTCGTACATTCAAACTCTCTACGGTTTCCACTGTAATTTAGTCTTCTTTTCTGTAAAGGAAAAAGGAGGAAAAAGGATGCCGACATTCCGAAGTTTCCATTCTATTGGTTCTTTTCTATACACCTGTTCTTTCATTCCTTCTTACTTTGCTGAGTGAAGGTTTTATTTCAGCATGCAAAGACAGGCTTACTACGAATTTCGAATTTTCGGCAAACACCGTTCAAGCTTTTCCATTTTTATCTGGATCCGGAAGGATTCTAGAAACGGCGATCTTCATCTCAACGATACAGAAACAGTCAAGATCTGACGGCCAGCTTATACCTACGGAAGTAAAAAAGAACTGACCAATGGTTGTCTTCCAACTATGCATGCGCATATACATTTGTGACATATTTTTTACCTGATTGAATTGTACTGTATTGAATCGTTTTTCGGGCAGAAAGGAATTAGGAATTCTACGGATGTTTGACATTTTTGTACGGAATTTTTGTGTACTACAAGGATTATTCATCGTCCAACGAGATATTTGAAATTGAATTTATTCGGCGTGAATCTAAGCTTGCGTAAGTACCAGAAAGAGAAACTTCTGCAAAAAGACAAGAATGCACGGCTTTCCTTGTGAACTTTGACACTTGACGAATTTTTGCTCTAGTGCTGTAGGCCGCCTTTCCTTTTCTTTCACCCTTTTTCAGCGGCAAACTCTATATTGGCAAAAATGAAAAAATCATCAAAAAAAACCAGGAACGCATGGCCTTCCTTTTGCATTATTTTGCGACACTTGGCAAGGTACTACTCTTAGTGCTCTTGTTTTCAATTTGTCCTTTTCCAGCAGTAACTCTATATTAGCAGTTAGCTAATGTCTTTCTGACTTCAGATTCTGGCAGTGCCAGTCAGGGCAAATTATTTTGTTGACAAAATCGCTCTTTACGAGCTGTAGAAATTTGGTAACAAGTTTCCGAATATATTTGGAGTATTCGGTAGAAAGCTAGGAAACGTATTCTGCAGCAGCACTGATCCAAAGAAGAATTGATCAAAAAGAGGATCCAATGTGTGCTTCAGATAGTGACCCTGATTGGTGGAATGGAAGAGCCATCGACGGCCATATTTGTAAAATACTGTTTCCTCATTCATGTTCCGAGTTTTGTAAGTTACTAATTTTTCCAAGTCCTAGAACCTTTACTGAAAGCTTAACTGAAGTTTTTGGGGTTCGAACACGTCAACCTCACCTCTTGGTAGCTGACGGTAGACATATATTTATACGATATTTATACATGTATACAATAAAAATACAATACCATATGGTTTTATACAAAAAAATACGATAGAACGCAAAAATGGTACAATAATATAGTGCAAAATGTATACCTGCACATGTATCTTTGGAAGACAACCATTGATGGCTCCGATTTTTAATACCATCTCAAAATAGGGACGAAAGTTGTTATGCAAAAAAGACAAGCATGCATGGCTATCCTTGTGAACTATTTCGTGACACTTGGCGAGTTTCTGCTCTAATTCTCTAGTACCTTCCCATTTTCTGTTCCTTTTCCAACAGTAAACACTATCTTGGCAAACATGCGAAAACCTGCAACAAAAAATAGACCGCGTGGCTTTCCTTTTGAATTATTTTGGGACACACGGCAAGGTACTGCTGTCTGCTTTCTCTTTTTCCGTTTTGTCCTTTTCCAGTAACTCTATTTAGTAGTTTGCTAATGTCTTTCTGACTTCAGATGATTCCGGCAGTGCCAGTCAGGGCAAATATTTTGCTGACAAAATCGCTCTTTACAAGCTGCAGAAATTCGGTAACAGGTTTCGGAATATATTTGGAGTATTAGATAGAAAGCCAGAAAACGTAGTTTGCAGGAGCACTGATCCAAAGAAGAATTGATTGAAAAAAGGATCCAATGGCTGCTTCAGATTCTTCTCCAATAATGATCACTCTTTTAGGAGATAAGGTGAAATATTTGTCGAACAGCAGTTCACGTATATCCAGATATGCATTTCCAATTCAGGAGTATGCAGAAAAATTACGTTGTTTAAATTTATGCACAATTCTTGCGTTTTGGAAAAATAAATGAAAAACACTGTTAGCATGAGTTATATTTTCCACACCGCTTTATTATTTGTGCAGAAAAGTGGACAGATTCTTTACATGGAAGCAGGAAAAGATTTCACGGACCTCCTTTTATCTCTCCTCTTGCTACCAGCTTCCACGACCTTCGGACTTCTCTTCGAGAATGCGATGGTCAAAGAAGGACACGATGCCTTTGCAGGAATTGTCAACTTGTACGGCAGCCTATTGAAACTGCCGGATCAGTACCTGTTGGAACAAAAAGTGGAGCTTACTTTTCCAAAGCTTCCTACAAGTGCTGCAAGTCAATCGATGTTTCGGTTGACGGATAGCGATACAGACGGAAAGCCTCCTGAAAGATTATTCCGGTGCTCATACAGTGCTACAGTCGCTGCTGGAAGCAGTCGCAATAGATACAACTCGCGCTTTAACACGGGCCTTGAATGTTTCAACATAGTATCTACAAAATACAACACTCCTTGCAAGAAGTGCAACAGCGGAAACATGACAGTGGAAGTGACATTGGAGGACGATTCAGATCCAACAATGAACTTGAATCCTGCAAGAAGTCACGTCAAAGGCTTTGTGAAGGAGACAGTCACGTTTATCGTGACCGATGACTTAGAGATGTTTCCGGCTTCCACAATAAAGACACTCAGTTTGTTGAATCGTATAAGAGTTTGCAAGCTCGAAGACTTGGAGAGCTTTGATGTTGAAGTTGACGCAAAAAAGGTAAGCCGTTTACTCTTTTATTGTTCATAGAATACTTACATCTTTTGAGGAACAAATATAAAAAATTCTTACTCAATGTCATTCAAAATGATCTGGCCGTGAAGTTTCTAAACTCATTTAAAGTGACGTATTATTTTGTTGGATGTTGTATTTGTGCTTGGTTGGTTGCCAGGCTCTTGAGATTGTCCGATCAGCATACGCAACCAAGACAGTTCTTAATGACGTCTTCGGGAGAACTTTTAAAGCAAGGATGTCGAAAATTGGATATTAGAAGTGGATATACATCTTGCAGTGTTTTAGAGCTTTAGAATCTTGCATAGTAAGATTTGGACAATCCTTGATATGATGCTCTAAGGCAATAGATGTGCTGACGACATTGATTGAATATAGTCAAGTAAATGAGGTTTCTAGCCGTCAGTAAAAATAATTTCACTGCAATAGAAGGTGCCTCGAATGTGTCCGAAATTTCGTTGTTCATTTCTTGTTTTGAAGTTTTGATCATGAAATCATACATTCATCAAGGTCCTTATTGATGTTCAAAACTCATATTTCTACTTATAAATATTGCAGTTAATGACTTGAAAGCACAATTTTAAAAGCTTGAACTCATTTGTAGTGGATCGGTTTTGAAATCTTCATCTTGATTTGTTGCAACAAGATGTGCTTTAAAAGTTATGACCAACATTTAAGTATCTTAGGTTTTATACTACGCTTTTGTTATGACATGATTATAGAATTTGTATGACATTTAATATGAAATGCATTCATTTTATGGATCAATGGGCAAACGATTGGAATGTCAACTAAGTTTTGATGTAAACTTAGCTAGTTGAAAAACAAGCATTGAATATGAAAGAAACTAAAAATTCACAAACGGACGTTAAAATAAAAATAAACTTGCACAAATGAGAAATAGCTTTGGGAACTTTCAATAGTTAATAGTTTGGTAGCTTTTCAAATGGCTGCGGCAGTATTCCAAATTAAAGCGTGCCAAAGGTAAACCATGAGATATTCCCTTACTCTTGTACAATTTGAAAATGCTCACAGATGTATACCACGCCACAATGATGAAAAATTTGACTCGACTTACGTTGATAAAATTTAATTAATAATTAATCTAATCACCGATTAATCTAATTCAGGTTTGAATATCCTTCAGCTTTCAAACCAGTGATCTGCATAATTTGTTTTTTCTATCGACCAGTCTTTGTCAAAGGAAAGCCTCTGTCAATTTTTTCGGCAAGTTCTATTTCAGCACCTAACACCGAGTTTTCTGAAGTCCTAAAACCTTTACTGAAAGCTCAACAGAAATTTTAGGGCTTTGAACCCTTCAACCTAACCTTTTGGTACAATAAGGGTTTTTCTAGATCAAGGGGATTGGATTTCAGTATGGAAAAGGCTTTGGTATAGTGACAATTTTTAAGCATAAAGTACACCTCAAAAAGTGTGGTGCACCGTATTGTGAATTGTGGCATTGCACAATTACTGTTTTTATTCTCTACTTTTTTTTTTCCATTTGTTGATAAATCATGTAAATCTGCTTGGTAATGATCATGATTTAGTATGGAGTAAATCCAACCTGTGAGGATTGTACCATATTAAAGTGGATTAAGAAAGAGTAATATTGAATGCTAAACCTTTAAATAAAAAGAAACCGTTAAGTAAAAGGAACTAACTGTGGTAAAATCAACTATATTTGTGGTCGGCGGTATAATAATTCAAGGAGAAATTTTTCGAATTGGTAACTCCCAAAACAATGTACGGCTTTCAATCTTTAAAAAGAGTACAAAGTGCAAGAAAAAGTTACGCATGCGAATTTCCTAAGAAAACGTCGTTAAAAATAACGAGATTTTTTTTACGGGAGTCGTGTTTTCAACGGCACAATGTGTACGGCAAAATATAAATCGTTTATTTATAATTGCATGCTCCAAATTTTTGCTAAGGGTCATTTAGCGTCGGTTCTCTTTTTGTCTATCTTGGTCCCGTCCGTACAGGTCACTACATGCGTCGGTCATCTCATGCCACCCAACGTACAAAGTCCTTTTGGGCGACGGTCTCTCTTTGTCCTACGTATGTATATTTCTCGTTGTCTTGATTCTCTTTTGTATTTTGGTTGTGTCGTCGTACTTTTTGTCGCTTGACTCTAATCATTAATTTAAGTCTTAAATACTTTTGTACAATGGCGCCTTTGTACGTTGCAGCCATAAAGTCAATCCTTCAAAATCTAGCTTACATACATTTTCAGTTTAGACTACATACATTAGAATCTAGTCTTAACGTCAATCACGTAAAATCTCGAACACATGTCTTAGAATTTAGACTAGGATCTTTTTGTTACAGCTCACCAAAGACCGCTTAGAGCGTTGTTCCATTAGGCGCTCTCTGTAAACGTCAAAAATTCGTTTACTGAGGCGATCGTTCCATTGTGTCGGGTCAGTAACCGACATTTTTTTTGCGTGGCACATTTTGATTGGTTCAAGTAATAGATGAATACGATTCTGTTAATCTTCAAAGAATCTCTGAGAGCAAATTGTGACCACATATTTGTACCAGCGAAAGGTGAAAAGTGACTTGTACGACGTATTAAATTAAATATGTACGGGCGGACGAAACGTAAGATATGTAAAAGCGTACGAAAATGTCAGAATGGTTAGTGGATACCAACAGAAGCGTGAAACAATATCTTCCGTCAAAGATTTTCTTGCGGCTTCCGGTGGCCTCGCATCCTCCCTGGCGGAAGGCACATGTCATATGCGGCGTGTACCCATCTGGTCGCGCGGTCGTCGTGGATATTTGTTCACTTTTCCACGAGGCACGACGGTATTCGTTCAGGCGCTGAGAATTGACCTACTCCGGGTCACTTGTTGCGAACTGGAAGTGTCAGACGACGGCGTATCCGATAATGCATCCGACGGTCCACGTTTACGCCCATAAACGTGGAGAATCAAATCCCTCATTCAGTAGCCTTGTTTTTCTGACATTTTTTTTCTTTGGTACGGCACTGTACGAAACAGTACGGCTTTCAGTAAACAACGTCATTTTCCCCCTAATGGAACCTTGCCCTAAGACAACGTCAATCACGTAAAATCTCGAACACATGTCTTAAAATCTAGACTAGGATCTTTTTGTTACAGCTCACCAAAGACCGCTTAGACTCCACGGTAGTTAGCACTGTCTATTTTGTATATAAGAGACTTTTCTCACTAAATGAAATCATCCCAAATACAAATCAATTTCACTTTCCAATGCTTTGATCTTTCTTTTGTGTACAATTTCATGGCATCCGCCAATCCACCTCCAATAGGTTATAGGCCCGGCCATGCCGCTTCTTATAGCATGCGGAAGTTTGATGGCCAAAACTTCTATGACTGGTCTTTTTCAGCCATGTATTTTTTCAATCACGAAAAGATTTGGGACCACTTTATAGGAATTTCAAAACCTCCTATCCTTTCATCTACTGCTACGCAAAAAAAAGCTTAAAAAGAGTTCAAAATAGCTACATAGAAACAAAAGGATGGGGATGCGCATGCTCGCTTCGTGGTGTCACTTACTATCGAGCGCACTCGTCATATTCGCGTCGCCTCCTCTTCCGTTGAAGCTTGGAATCATCTTCAAACGGCTTATATTCAAACCGGATGGGCCGCCTGTCGAATTCAATAACGAGAGTTTTTTAATTCCATGAAAAAGCTGACAGACTCCATGCAAGACTGGATAAGCACTGTCGAATTGTCGGTCGGGAAGTGCACCAGGATAGGTTTGCACCTTTGCGACGAGGACATCTCCTCTGCCTTTTTGGGAGGACTCCTTGAAACCTTTTCCCCTTTCATTTCCTTTTTTGACAGTTTAGACCAATCTATTACTTTTTATACATTGGTCTAAATTGTCAAACGAGGAAATAAAAGGGGAAAAGGTTTTGTGGAGTCCTCCCAAAAAGGTAGAGGAAAGGTCCTTGTCGCAAAGGTGCACGTATATCATGGTTTACTTTTCGACCGACAATTCGACCGTGCTTATCTAATCTTAAATAAAATTCGTTGGCTTTTTCAATGAATTAAAAAACGCTCGCTTTTGAATTCATCGGGCTGACTAACAAATTTGTTTATAAGCCGCTTGCAGACTATTCCACCCCTCTGCGAAAGAAGAGACATTGCGAATAAGACAGGTGCGCTAAGTAGTAAGTGACATCACTATGCGAGCGTGCGCATCCTCATTTTTCTATTTCCATGTAGCTATTTCTAACTTTTTTTTTAGCTTTTTCTGCTTGAGTATCAGTAGAGGAAATGAGAGAGTAAGATCATTAGGCGAGCGTGCGCATCCTCATCTTTTTGTTTCTATGCCTTAATTTCCAACAAAACATGGAATGTTTTTCCACTTCCGTGTGGAAAAATGGCAATAGGCTCCAAATAGGTCTTCCGTGTAAAGCAAAAGGTGGATGGATCGGTGAACAAAGATAAAACTCGCTTAGTGGCAAAGGGCTTTTCCCAAATCGAAGATATAGATTTCACTAAGACCATTGCTGTAATTGCACGATTGGCACATATCCGCACTTTACTTATTTTAGCACTTGAATATGATTTTCAGGTTTACCGAATGATCATTAATAATGTTTTTTTAAATGGGCATCGATTCGCGGACATTTACATGCATCAGCTTGAGGGCTATATTTCCCCTAGATCCGAACATCTCGTTTGGCATCTCATTAAAAAAATATAAAGATTGAAGCAATTTCCACGTGTGTGGAACCATACCATAGATGTCATTATGAGAAAAGAATGATTCTCCCGCATTGATGTCAATTTTAGCATTTACTCTCGTGGCTTTGGCACTTATTTGTCATCTTTGTCGATGATCTCTTTCTTGTTGGTCTCTCCCTCTTTAAAATATCTAATGTCAAAACTCTCATTCAAAACCATTTTGACACGGCCGATCTAGGTGAACTCACGTATTATTTGGGCATTCAAGTTTCTCGTAACCGCTTACCTTGAACCATCTCTCGCTCTCAAAAGACCTTTATCTTTAACCTTTTGGGACTCTTTGGCGTGGAAAATTGTTACTCCTTTTCCACTCCTTTAGATGCTAATGCCCATCTCCTTCCTACCACTCACTCTCTTCTCTCCCCCTCCCTCCATTCTACTTACCGCTCGATGGTCGGGGCCTTGCCATGCAAGCCACCCGCCATAACATTGCCAACATGGTCAGTAACCTTAGTTAGTTCCTTTAGCATCCTTCCATGGATCATTTTGTTGTAGCCAAACATGTCTTTGGTTATCTACGAGCACTCAATCTCTTTGTCTCACATACTCTTCCTCTAGCTCTCGTGCTCTCACGAGTTTTGCTGATTCAGATTGGGCACAAGATGAGCTTTCTTTCTGTTCCACAACGGGTTTGTGCTTCTTCTTTGGCAATGACCTTATCTCTTGGTCATGCAAAAGCTAATCTACCACCTCATGCCCCAGCAAAGAGGCGAAATATATGGCCGCTTGTCATGCTACCAAGGAAGCTGTTTGGCTTCACAACATTCTTTCTAATCTAAAATTCCCCTTTTCAACTCCTACTCTTATATTTCTCTGATTCTCAAAGAGCCCCTTGCTTTGATCCGCAATCTTGTTCACCACAAAAAGACGATACACATTGACATTCAACATCATTACCCTCGAGAGTGGGTCGAAGATGGCACTCGCCAGTTTTTTTATGTCAAATCTGCGGACCAAGTGGCCGATTACCTCACCAATGCTCTTCATCGCCCTGACTTTTAGCAACATCGCCTCTTTTTTGGCGTTCGTCTTCCTTCTCCTCTTTGCTAAATTTCGTTTATTTTCATCTCAATCTACTTCCTAGTTTTCGCTTGAGGGGTGTGGTTAAGAGTCATTTAGCATCGGTTCTCTTTTTGTCTCTCTTAGTCCCATCCGTACCTGTCATTACATGTGTCGATCCTCTCTTACCACCCTACATACAATTTCTTTGGGCGATGGTCTCTCTTTGTCCGAAGTAAATTTCTGTCTCCTTATCTTGATTCTCTTTTATATTTTGTTTATGTCGTCGTACTTTTTGTCGCTTCACTCTACGTCATTGCTTTAGGTGTTAATTACTTTTTTACATTGCTCCCCTAAAGTCAATATTCTAAAATCTAGCCTACAAACATTAGAATCTAGACTACATCCATTAGAATCTAGTCTTAACATCAATGACGTAAAATCTCGAACACATGTATTGGAATCCATACTAAGATATTTTTGTTACAGCGCACCAAAGAGTGCTTAGACTCCAAAGTAAATAGCATTGTGTATTTTGTATATAAGTGATTTTTCTCACATAATGAAATCATCCCAAATACAAATCAATTTCACTTTCCAATGTTTTGTTATTTCTCTTGTGTATAATTTCATGGCATCCACCAATCAACCTTAAATAATGTAATCTTATACAAAGAAGCAGTTCAAAACATGCCAACACGCAAAAAGAAAAGGAAAATAAAAGGAAAAAAAAGGGAAAAAAAAGGCTTTTTCGACTAATTTGAGCCAAGGCTTTGAACCTTTTAATGTTTATTTGTCGCCTAAGTGGGCTTCGCTGGAAAGTGCTCTCGTTCTCTTCCTTTTTGTTTAAATTATGATCGAAAGTTGTAAAATGCAAAAGTAAATTGATTCTTATGAAAATTGAGACGCGATTAAAGACGTATTTTGGTTTTAAAACTACAATAGTGTTATGTATAGATAGCCATTTACCAATAACCGATATGCCCCTTTACTCGGCATTTTGATAATCTGTATGTTGGTACATTATATTGATATTGGGGTTATTGCGATAAAAAACCGACAATAAAATCAGATTATAAAAAACCGATAATTATTGGTTTTTAATCGTGATAACACCAGTACGATAACTATAATAATGTCGATAATTGTATGGTTAATACCGTACTGATGTGCGGTTTATCACGTTGTACTGAAATTACGTTCTCACGTTACATAGAGTATGAAACAGGTTTTCATACGTGGCATGCCACGCTATTTAAAGTTGATTATAAAGTACTATGTTGTTGTGTACTATATTTTTTCCACTTTATCGCCGATAAAAAATTTGCTGGTCTCGGAGCGATATATCGGGACCCCCTCACCGTTCGATAACCGATTACTATCGGTTGTATGGCGATAAGTTTTTTACCGATACACAACACTAAATTAAAATCGTATGGACAAAGATTCGACGTTCCTTTCATTAAATACAAGTCAAAAAGACAAAATGGATATTTTCCGTACACACGGACACGCTCTGAGTTCGTGACTCGAGCAATTATGACAGGTGGTGATCGCCACTTTCTATTGGCTCCGTAAATCTTTTATTCGACAACACAAAAATGTTTATAGCGAGACACTTAAGAACGTGACTGCCGTAAAAAAAACTTTTCCACTCGCTTTCTTTTAGAAATTTAACATTAAAAGTACAATTCTACGGGGCGCAAATTATACGGAGACCCCAAGAAACAAAACTACAAAAGCCTCCACGGTTTCGTTACTGTACCTGTAAGTACAGATTATTTGACCATCACGTTATTGGTCGCGTTGAATGTCCTAGCCATATTTCATATTTTTAGCCATATTTATTTACTTTTTTTTTTTTTTATATATTTTAGCCATATAAATTATCTTCTTTTGTTTCCCAATCATTGCAAGTTTGCAACCATTGCTTCTTGGACAAAACTGAGTCAGTTCCTAGATACACCGGCCATTGTTATTAGCGGTAAGGATTTATTAGTGTTAATGTGAAATAACAAAATTAATGATACTAATTTAAGCAAGTAGACGTGGCGCATTTTAGTCCATTTCCTTAAATAGTGTTGCTAACATTATTTTATGATTTTAGGCAAAAAATAGTCGCGATAGAACTACAGTACACCGCGCATCGTTATTAGTGTCAAAGTTTAAATAGTGTGGAAGTAAATATACCGTCATTGACGCTAATTAAGATTTTTTTTTTTTTTTTTAAAAAGGTGTATTCTAATTTCGGCGTTTATGCTAGTATAAATATCTTCAGGGTTTTTTCCTCATTCGTGTTTTTTTATATTAAAAAAAAACACAACCAACAACCATATGACCCTAAAAATCCGCGGTACCCGGGCGGTATTTTGCGAAGTGTGAAAGGCACGGGGCATTTCGCGGTGTGGAAGGGGGTTTCACACCTTTCACTCCACGGGCGAGAAAACTAACAAACCTTACCTGTACTGTAGCGTTATTAACTTAACAACGATGGGCGGGTACACCGCGCATCGTTATTAGTGTCAAAGTTTAAATAGTGTGGAAGTAAATATACCGTCATTAACGCTAATTAAGTTTTTTTTTTTTTTTTTTTAAAAAGGTGTATTCTAATTTCGGCGTTTATGCTAATTTGGGAACAGCAAAAATGGAATATTTGTTGTACGATTATACACATTAATATATGTATCCGTACAAAATATTAAGAATCGTACGCCGTCGTGAAATTTAAATATCCGTACATGTAAGACTAATTTACGTGTCAGAAAAATCCCGTTTTTTTAGCGCACGATCCTATGCGTGCGCGTATGATTTAACTCATTTTTTGTAAAATTTTCACTTGAAAAGGTACATTTATGTAAGGTCTGACATCGACCGTACACCACACTATTTAGATGTTATTGAAATTCGTCCTTTACGCTATTTTGTACGGTACCTTAATTAACGTCAAGGAAAAATTAAAATCATGTATCCTATTTGAGGAAAAAAATCAAAATTTTAAGAACCCAAATTAGTGTCGTTGACACTAATAACGATGCGCGGTGTAGTACTGTACACCGTCAATCGCTATTAGAGTGTATAACGCCAATTCGGTGCCCTTTTTTCAAAAAAATAAACCCGAAATACAATCCATAATTTTATTTTTTCCATTATTCTAATTAGGTTTTTTTTCAATTAGCGTTATTAAGGAAAGTACACTGCGATGGAAATAGTGTGGCGTACGGACAGAGAATATTTGTACGAAATGGTACTTTTTGAATTAGGAAAGCATAAAAGGACACTTAACATTATTGCGCACACATGTGAATGTGCACTGGAAGAAAGAGATGCAAACTCGTCGACAAAAATCACGTTCTCATATGTTCGTCCGTCGACCGTGTGAACAGCGCGACGGCGTACGAATTGTCAGATTTTGTACGGCTACACAGATTAATGTAGACATCGAAAGGGCGGGCATTTATTATTCAGGACAACCCAAATTACAGTTAGGGATTAATTAGTATATATATTTAAAAAAAAAAAAAAATAATTCCCGATTAGTGTTAATAACACTAATTGTTTTTTTAAGCTATTTATTCCTTTACTCTAATAGCGATTGACGGTGTAGTTGTGCCTGGTTCTGGGAACGTGAATAGCGTCCATTCGTACCTTCACACGTGTCTCGGACAAGATACCAATGTAATAAACTTGTATGATTCATTTTCCCAAGCCTCTGTCTTGGATTGGCTCGCCTCAACAGCAAGAGCTCAGCAGCAGGAGCAGCTCAACAGCAACAACATCAACTCAACAGCAACAGCTCAGCCGCAACTCAGCAGCAGCCCAACAGTAGCGACAACAGCTCAACAACAGCAGCAGCAGATCAGCAGCAGCTCAGCAGCTGCACCTCAACAACAGCAGCAACAACTCAGCGGCAACTCAGCAATAGTAGCAGCATCAGCTCAGCAGCAGCTCAACAGTTGGAGCAACTAACGGCTCAGCAGCAGCGAAAACGACCATAGAGACCAGACCAAAGACCAGAGAGACCAGTGACGACTAGAGAGACCAGGCCAAAGGGAGGACCAAGAGAGACCAGGAGAGATGTGTAAGTGTACACCGACACTGTGTGCACCTGTCTGTGCGCAGCTGAGACCATAAGTATGTGTTGCATGCTTCACTTTTGTCGGGACATGAGTATCAAATTTTCAATCAGATTATTATAATCAGATCTGGTTTCATTGAGTAGTTGACTATTTGACATGTGTACCTTTTACGGATCGGTGGCCAATCATTTGGAAACATCGAATGAAATTTAATGTAAACTTAGCCTGCAGCAATGGACGATGTAGCTTTCAATGGCGCCATCATCTTCTCGAACATTTGATAGCGTGACATAGAAACCTTGCTACATGTTTGGATAAGTCACGGGCACTGGGCTCCTTTTTCAACATCTCTTTCAAAATTTCATGATAGTTCATAACATAACATATGTCATAATAAACCAGTTATCATGCATCGGGAGTACATTAAGGGACAATTTCACTTTGCCACCAAGCATAAGATTTTCTGTCTCGAAAATTTACTCCAAAAATAGCATTCGTACAATGGTAATTTCAAAATTTCTCCTGACAAAAGAGTTTTGACAAAATTGGAGGAACGCCTTACCACACTTTTTGGACTCTGCAATCATGCAATCATGTTGTTTGGCTTTCCTCCCACTATTTTCAGTAAAGAAACTATTTACCAACACTAACCATGGAACTTTCTGTAGCCTCAGGATGTACTCCGCCTGTAGCTGATTGTTATACTGTTCACAGAAATTACACATAATCCTCCTTAAACTGACTGTATATAATTTGACAATGTAAACAGTGTTTGTAAACTGTTCGTAAAATTTCCGTAAACTGTTCTTTAACTGTATACTGTGATAACAGTACTCTGCCAGCTTTATTTCGTTTCCTTTATTTTGTTTACTTTTGCAAAATGTCTTTACTCTGTAGCAGGACTGTGGCATAGAGCAGCCTTAAATTCAGGTAAGGCAATAACAGCAACATTCGAGGCAGCCCTCGCAAGTTTTATAGCACAGGAAGCAGCAGCAACATGTGAAGAGCCTGTTGAAAGAGACAACCACACCCAAAAAAGGAAAAAAACAAGGGTTTAAAAAAAAAAAAAAAATAATAATTAAGTAAACATAACGAAAAACAAATTCAAGGGAAAAAATAATGATAGAAATCAAAGGTCAATGGTTCACTGAGATTTCTTTATTATCATAATCAGATGCTCATTGGTTCAGGTATTTTCTAACAACCGACGACCACGGAAAACCAAGCATAAAAAAATTCTTTCACATTTTAGTTCAGATGAGACGTCACAAAAAGGACAAGGGAAGGAAAAGATCGAATGACTTAAGAAACAAAAGTTACAAAATTCACGGTTTTCAACTTACTGTTTGATGTTCTCCTCTAATCTAAATCCTGACAATTTATTATACGCGAGAAAGACAGACGAAAAAATTGTGCAAAAAAGGAAAAATGCAAGAAAGGCAAAAAAATAAAAATTGCAAGAAAGACATGAAAGGAAAAACATCAAGAAAGACACATAAGGAATAAATGCAAGAAAGACAAAAAAGGAAAAGACATAAAAGGAAAAGACATAAAAGGAAAACTGCAAAGTAACTCACATAGCATAAAGACACCCGTGCTTTTCCTTCCGATCTTCAAACTCTTGCATAGGTTCAATATCGGTTGACTGAATAGTAGGGGCGTCCATAACTCCGGCTGCTTATCAGGAAATAATTATAAGTACAATGACGTCGCGTGAGAAATAATTACATTTACAATGGCGTTATGTCAAATACAGTTAACATTACAATGATATTGTGTCATATACAATTAAATTGCAACGATAGTGTCAGAAATAATTACAATTACAGTGATATTGTACAATTACATTACACTGTGAATTGCTATTAGCGTTATGTCGCGGTTTTTTATGGCTTCTTGACAGAACGTTTTTTAATACTAGCTATGTTTTTCATCACACCAATTCTTTATTGTCCACGTCATCAGGACCAGAAATACAATTGTCAAATCTAAGAAAGCCCTCATACACAAAAGTTCCTAATGTCAAAAGCGATTTTCAGTGGCAAAATAAGATTCCAAGATAAAAAGGTGAAAAACAAGATTGCAAGAGAAAAAGGTGAAAAAGATACAAAAGTATTCCACGAGCTCAAGTTTGATTACAGCAGCAGTGAATCATGAAATGTGAGGTGACACGACATGACCTCCTGTTCCATGTCACTCATGAATTAAAGTGGACTTCCAGGAAAAGAGTTTATTTGGTAGCAAATATATTTAATTGAACAAATCAGATACCTAAGTTGCAGAAAAGTAATTACTGGAGTCATGTATTCACAAAAACTTGTTCGTTACATTTACAAAACTCAAGTAACAGTTAGTTCTGTCCATTTGATGATTCAAAAACTGTCATCCAACATTGCAGATATTAAGAGATACCGTTTTAACGTTTCTTCAATCACACAGAAATACAAACGTACAAAAAATATGTTGCAAGGTTAACCTTTGAATATGCATCTATAACTTGATCAATTGATAAGAACTTTAATACAATCGAATTGCACCTGAATCTCTGGATACTATTCCGGAAGAAGGAAGAAAGAAGATTAACCTTCAAAAATGCCTCAGTAACTGGGATAACTTGACGAAGTTTTGTAACTTCAAGCAAATTTGGTTCGTGAAACTCTCGATAGTATATTCCGGAAGTAAGAAGATTATTAACCTTTAAATACGCTTCTTCAGTGAAGCTTTGTAACTTGTCTAACTTTATAAAAGTTTTAATACAACAAAAACTGTTACTAAACTGGAAGGAAAGAATACCTTTGAATATGCTTCTGTTGTGAAGCTTCCGCAACTTTGACTAACAAGATGGAAACTTCAATGACAAGGAAACTGCTGCCTGAAACCCTGATACTTATTATGGAATACAGAAGACGGTCAGACAAAAAAAAAATTGTAACAATTTCCAGACAGACTTCGTTAACCAATTGTAAATCAAAAAAAGTTTTCTTTAAGCAAAACTTGCAGCAGTGATATTGCTAAGATTTATTGTTCTGCCAGTAGTTTTTGTATTTTCTGCTTACGTGCCATCATTTCCTTTGAGCTCACGCTATGTACAGATTTTCATAAATCTTAACCTTAAAAATTCCTTCATGCGTTTCAAGTCTTTAAAATTTTCAATATATTTGTCCAGAGCAGATACCAATATACACCATGACGACAGTATATTCCAACATCGTTGAAAGTGTACTTCATAGTGCTCTTTCAAAATGTTACGTCTAAAAGTTTGAGATTGACTGTTTGTGTACTGGAATATTTGATGATCATGCCAATGAGAAGCATTGCATGGGAAAACTTGAAGCACGGGCAGTGAGTGAAAATTTAAAATTTCGCAGCGAGTGTATTTAACTAAAGTAGAGTACTCGATTCGTAGCCTCGTTCTATCCAGCATTGCCATCACGCGGTTAAAGTAATCAAACATTCAAACGTTAAAACACTGTTGGAACGACCGTTTTAACTTAATTTACAATTTAAACTATTAAGTACAGAAGTACAGGTGCATAAATTTGATAAAATGGAGGTAAAAATGTCATACGACTGCATGCCCAATTGTTTCATTCTCATCACCAGTGTCCAGTCAACTTTAAACTTGTATGCTGTATTGTCTTCTAACAAAATGGATGCTAAATTCCATTATATTAATTTGACCAATATTGAAAACTAAATGTTCAAGGTCACCATTGAAATTGAAATTGAATATCCATTGACGTACTGAAATTAAAATGTCGTTGAATTCTCACCGCGAACCATGAAAACCAAAGAAACATCCATCGGATTGAAAACTACCATTCGACTTTTCTGTCAAAGAAAGTTGTACGGACATCCTTATCAAGATTAAATGACTTTCCATGATACACACTCTACAAGAGCCCTATAGAAACATTTCTAAGGTTATGAAGGTATACATTAAGTTATGCACAAGAAAGTTTTGAACAAAATTTTGAGTGTTAAAAAGGGTTTAAATGATAAAACGATGGACTGAAACGTTTAAACGATCGCTTAAACGATACCAGGTTTAGGGCTCTGAATAAACCTTACACCATTGTAGGAAAATTACTCATTTAGTCAATCATCAAATTATCGACAGATTTATTTATGTATATTCGTGAACGAACTCGAAATTACTCACGGTACTATTTTTTAACCATGAACAACTAATCGAAGTAAATCACTAATCACATTCAACTATGCAATCAACTTGAATTATCACAAAGGACAAACTTTTTCTATGAAGTACAAATTTGTTGCGGAATTCCAGTCTGTAAATTGACCAGAAAGCAGTACTGCTTTTCGTCATCATTCACCATCCTTACTTCCTCCTGCTCTTTCCTCCCACTCTCCACCCCACCCTTTTATCCATTTCCTTCCCCTCCTCCCTTCCCTCACCTCTCGCCCTCCTCTCCCTCTCCCTTATCTCATCTTACCCCCAAACCATTCCAATGTCTCAAAGAGGCTGTCCAGGAAGTTCTGAAAAGGTTCTATTGCCAAATATAAGTCCAGGCAAAGCAGTATTAGGGAAATATATTTTTCGACAGTTATATTTTATTCTTTGGTATTTGTTGTGTATCCCAATTATTATGATGTATTTTATGCTGCATAATTTCCAAAGTCATTGAACCAATTAGATGAAATTTTACTCTGCAATTTTGTTTCTTAACACAAATTGCCCAGGTTCCAAAATCATTTGATGTCTGTCTGAGAAATTTGCCTTTTCAAATTGTGACTATCTTTGACCAGATGTACCATGTAACATACGCTTTCAGAATCTCTTTGTGACACTTAAAACTACAGAAAAATGATTGTCTAAAACCAACCGTCTGAAGCAATACTAGTGTAAACTGGTTTCGCTACATCGAACTAAATTTTCACTAACTTCTGTAAACTGCAGAAAAAGACACTACAGAAAAAGACAGGAGCCATTTGATCACAGAGTTCAAATCACAACTAAAATGTGCAAAAGCAACTAATAATACAGTATGATTTTTCAGAACAATAGCAGTTACATAGTTTTTTTGGGGACCCTACACCGCCCATTGTAATTAGAGTTAATAACACTAATTCGATCACGACTTTTTTTGGCCGAAAATCATAAAATAGTGTTAGCAACAATGTTCAAACGAGTGGACTACAACCTGGCACGTCTCCTTGCACTAAGTTAGCATTATATATCCTAATCCGCATTTACACATAAATCCTAGACACTAATAACGATGTGCAGTGTACCTGTAGTATTTTCACACACATTCTGTTTCCGTACATGTTAGCTTTGGTTTATAGAATGAGACATTGATTCAAAGAATGAAGCAAAGTACAGAATAGCCATTCACGGCCATGTTAAGGTATTCCTCTTGGACATAAGAAACAGAGCAGCAATATGAAGGTAGAAACAGAGACGAAGGTGACTGAGTTATTAAGAATCAATATCTCATGTAGTATTCAATTTTTTTTGAAGTTTGATTTTTGCATCGACCATATTCACAGCTATGGTACATGCCACTGTAAGATCTATGATTAAGGAACTATGGAGAATACTACAAAGAAATGACGAGCGCGATATTCAGGAATCAACCATAAGAACGTTTCAATATTGTTATATATACCTTTTTTCACAAAGATTCACATAAAGTCTTTCAACCAGCTATAAAAAAGGTCTGACCAGGTGCTAGCGATACAAAAAATGTTGTAAAACATCAGCAAGTGTATACTCTACTGTAGACATTTCCACCTCAGCAATATTTTCACCCTCTCTGTAGATATCACTAACTCTCAAAAACAGTACACTTAACACTTGCTCTTGTTTCACTGGACCTTTAAAAAAAAACCTTGGACTTCACGAGGCCAAACCTGGCACATAACAACACTATTTACTTCTTAATCCTCCAGATTACCTTAAAGGATCAGAAAATTATAACCAAGTGCTTTAGTAATGTTATGGCTACCATGTGTTCCATTCTTAGTTGATTTACTGATGTAACCATGGTTACAGAGGTTTCCTGACTTGCGTTTCTTTTGATTATTCGTGAACTGTCACACACTAACTCACATGAGTGGAGGACATTAGGGCTTTAATTATCACTCATAAGGCAAGGACAGAGGCATTCAAGACAACATTCGCACGATTTGAAGCACAAGAAGCAGCAACAGCAGGTGAAGAGTCTGCAAAAAAGAAACCCAATAAAAATAAACACATTAAAAAAAAACATACACATAGGGAGTAGCCAGGTTTAGTGTTTACACACATTTTTGCACTTTTGAACTATGGAGAGAAGGAGAGGGCTCAAAACAGACAAAAAGCTTATGGCATATTTTTATCTTGTATTCCTGACAATGGAAAATAAGTATCACAGAATACGAGCTGAACATATTGGTAATCTTGAATAAAATTTCTCGACTATTTTATCATCATAAAATCACGCGGCATTGATTATCAAATGACTTAAAACACACCACCAAAATATAAAATTGTAAAGGTCATGTGCAGGGAACCACATTGGGAATAAAATTTCTCCCTTTAAACATTGCTAACTGCTAGTCAACCTAGTACTATACAGCTGTACACGTGGGCCTTCGCGGCCAACCGAGATCTATCCAAAACTTCCTTCTAGAACTATACAGTTCCATCTACATTCTGCGGCGTTGCTATGCTGTGCTGCTGGGCTGCTGCGCTACTAAGTTGCTATGCTGCGCTGCTGCGCTGCTGCGCTACTAAGTTGCTATGCTGCTATGCTGCGCTGGTCTGGGATCGCAGCTGCGCTGCTCTGAAATCGCAACAATAGCAGCCTAACCCCCAACCACTAAGTACGCAATTCTGTAACCTTGTTACACCAACAAAACATGGAATCTTGCTCCCCTTCCGTGTGGAAGAAAGGCAATCGGTTCCAAAAAGGCCTTCCGTGTAAAGCAAAAGGCGGATAGATTGGTGAACAAATGCAAAGCTCGCTTAGTGGCGAAGGGATTTTTCCAAATCAAAGGTATAGATTTCACCGAGCTTGCTCAAATTGCACGATTGACACATATCGGCACTTTACTTGTTTTAGCTACTGAACATAAAGTTGTCACTAAGCTTATTTAATTCCTCCAACGTTCTTCCAATGATCATCTTGCTGCAGCCAAACGTCTCTTTCGTTTTCTACAAGACACTCAATCTTTTTTTCTCACATACTTTTCCTTTAGCTCCAGTGCTCTCACGAGCTTTATTGATTCAGATAGGGCACAAGATGATCTTTCTTGATTTTCCACAATTGGTTCGTGCTTCTTCTTGGGATATGGCCTCATCTCTTGGTCATACAAAAGCCAACCTACCACCTCATGCTCCAACACTGAGGCGGAATATATGGTCGCTTGTCATGCCACGAAGGAAGTTGTCTGGCTTCGCACTCTTCTCTCTAATCTTAGATTTCCCCCTTTAGCTCCTACGCTTATTTTCTTCAATTCCTAAGAAGCCCTTGCTTTCTTTAGCAGTCTTATCCACCACAAAAAGATGAAACAAATTGACATTCGGTTTCATTACTCTCGAAAACGGGTGTCGAAGATAGCACTCTCCAGTTTCTTTATATCAAATCTGTCGACCAAGTGGTCGATTATCTCACTAAGGCTCTTCATCGCCCTCACTTTGAGCAGCATTCCCTCTTCTCTGGCCTTCGTCTTTCTTCTTCTTTTGGCTAAATTTTATTTATTTTCATCTCAATCTACTTCCTAGTTTTCGCTTGAGGAGGGGTGTTGATAGTCATTTAACGTCGATTCTTTTTTGTCTCTCTTGGTCTCGGTCGTACATGTCATTACATTCGTTGTCGTCTCTTGCCGCCCTACTTCAAAGTCCTTTGGGCGACGGTCTCTCTTTGTCCTACGTATGTTTTTGTCTCCTCGTCTTCATTTTTTTTTGTATTTTGTTTTTTGTTGTCGTATTTTTTGTCGCTTGACTCTACGCCGTTGCTTAGGTCTTATTAACTTTTTACATTGCCTTCGAAAGCCAATCCTTCAGAATCCAACTTACATACATTACAATTTAGACTACATACATTAGAATCTAGTCTTAACGTCAATCACCTAAGATCTCGAACGCATGTATTAAAATCTAGACAAAGATCTCTTTGTTACAACGCACCAAAGAGCGCTTAGATTCCACAGTAATTAGCACTGTGTATTTTATATAAGTGACTTTTCTCACTTAATGAAATCATCCCAAATACAAATCAATTTTACTTCCCAATGCATTGATATTTCTCTTCTGTATAATTTAATGGTTTTTGCCAATTAACCTCCAATAATGTAATCTTATAGAAAGTAGCAGTTTAAAACATGCCAACACGCAAAAAGAAAAAGAAATAAAAGGAAAGAAAAAAAAGGCTTTTTCAACTAATTTGAGCCACGGCTTCCAACCCTTCAATATTGATTTGTTGCCAAGTGGGCTTCGTTGGAAAATGCTCTCATTCTCTTCTTTTTTGTTTAAATCATGATGGAAATTTGTAAAATGCAAAAGTAAAATCATATTTATGAAAATTGAGACATGATGAAAGACATCTTTTGGTTAAAGACTACAGGTAGTTATGTATAGAAAACCATTTACCAATAACCGATATGCCCCTTATCGAAAATCTATATGTTGGTACAATATATCGGTATTGGTGTTATTGCGATAAAAAAACGATAATATAAAATCTATGATAAAAAACCGATAACCATCGGATTTTAAATGCAATAACACCAATCCGATAACTATAGTATTGGCGATAATTGTACAGTGAATACCGTACAAATGTACGGTTTATCACGTTGTACTGAAATTTTGTTCTCATGTTATACGAAGCATAGAGCAAGTTGTCATACGTGGCATGCCACGCTAGATAAAGTGGATCATAAAGTATTGTTATGTTGTGTACTATATTTTTCCACTTATTGCCAATGAAGAATTTGTTGGTCTCGGAGCGATATATCGGGACCCCCTCACCGTTCAACAAAGGCCGCAAAAGTCAAAATTTTAGATAACCAAAACCTACCTTTTTTTTTTTTTTTTTTTTTAAATTTGAGGACCCGACGCCCGATGTGGTTATGTTACGCTCCAAAATTGTTAACCGTTACCGAAAACGCGTTTACGAAAAAAAAATTAACCAAAAATCGATTTATTGCGACTATCCGTACCCGCCCGTACCAATAAGTACAGAGTTAGTGGTACATCTCCCTTATACCTTCCACGATAACAAGAGTACAAAGTACAATAATGTTGGATAGTATTAAATATCCTAGCCATATTTCATATTTTTTAGCCATATATATATATATATTATATATTATTTATTTTAGCCATATTATATTCTTTTCTTTTATTTCCCAACCATCGCAATCATTGCTTCTTGGACAAAACTCAGCTCCTAGGTACACCGGCCATCGTTTTTAGCGGTAAGGATCTATTAGTGTTAATGTGAAATAAGAAAATTAGTGATACTACTTTAAGCAAGTAGACGTGGCGTATTGTAGTCCTTATCCTTAAATAGGGTTGCTAACATTATTTTGTGATTTTTGGCAAAAAATAGTCGCGACAGAACTACAGTATACTGCGAATCGTAATTAGAGTAAATTACTCTAATTAGGTCGCTCGAAATTTCGACTCTATCACATCAAATAGAGTAATCGATTCTAATTTTTCATTATTCTAATTTAGGTAAGTTTAATTAGCGTAAAAAAAATATAATATAGGTTATTTTTAAATAGTTTGGAGTACGGATTACGTTCGACCGTGCAAAATTGTACTTTTTTAAGCAAAAGGTACAAATAATGATTTAATAGAATCGCGCTCGCACGTAAAATCGCACTAAACGAAAAGTCAATCACATCGAAAAAAAGCCGTTCGCATAACTCTCGTCCGTCGACAGCATCGTCGTCGCTGTGAACATTAACTGACATTCAGCGCGACAAATTATACTAACGTTATAATGACGTCAAATCTATACGGAATGACAGATTTTGTACATCTGCGTAATTTAGTGTTAATAATTTCAGCGCGGATAATTATTACCAATATAGAGTACTTAAATAAATTAGAGTAAACTTCCTCTGTGAAAAAGTTCTATCACATAAATTAGTGTTCATTACTCTAATTGTTTTTTTTTGCTTTTTTTACTCTAATGTTTTCATTACTCTAATTACGATTCGCGGTGTACTGTCGCGTTATTAACTTAACAACGATGGGCGGGTGTATGTGCCTGGTTCTGGGAACGTGAATAGCGTCCATTCGTACCTTCACACGTGTCTCGGACAAGATACCAATGTAATAAACTTGTATGATTCATTTTCCCAAGCCTCTGTCTTGGATTGGCTCGCCTCAACAGCAAGAGCTCAGCAGCAGGAGCAGCTCAACAGCAACAACATCAACTCAACAGCAACAGCTCAGCCGCAACTCAGCAGCAGCCCCTCAACAACAGCAGCAGCAGATCAGCAGCAGCTCAGCAGCTGCACCTCAACAACAGCAGCAACAACTCAGCGGCAACTCAGCAATAGTAGCAGCATCAGCTCAGCAGCAGCTCAACAGTTGGAGCAACTAACGGCTCAGCAGCAGCGAAAACGACCATAGAGACCAGACCAAAGACCAGAGAGACCAGTGACGACTAGAGAGACCAGGCCAAAGAGAGGACCAAGAGAGACCAGGAGAGATGTGTAAGTGTACACCGACACTGTGTGCACCTGTCTGTGCGCAGCTGAGACCATAAGTATGTGTTGCATGCTTCACTTTTGTCGGGACATGAGTATCAAATTTTCAATCAGATTATTATAATCAGATCTGGTTTCATTGAGTAGTTGACTATTTGACATGTGTACCTTTTACGGATCGGTGGCCAATCATTTGGAAACATCGAATGAAATTTAATGTAAACTTAGCCTGCACCAATGGACAATGTAGCTTTCAATGGCCATGATTAATCATCTTCTCGAACATTTGATTGTGTGACATAGAAACCTTGCTACATGTTTGGATAAGTCATGGGCACTGGGCTCCTTTTTCAACATCTCTTTCAAAATTTCATGATAGTTCATAACATAACATATGTCATAATAAACCAGTTATCATGCATCGGGAGTACATTAAGGGACAATTTCACTTTGCCACCAAGCATAAGATTTTCTGTCTCGAAAATTTACTCCAAAAATAGCATTCGTACAATGGTAATTTCAAAATTTCTCCTGACAAAAGAGTTTTGACAAAATTGGAGGAACGCCTTACCACACTTTTTGGACTCTGCAATCATGCAATCATGTTGTTTGGCTTTCCTCCCACTATTTTCAGTAAAGAAACTATTTACCAACACTATTTACCATGGAACTTTCTGTAGCCTCAGGATGTACTCCGCCTGTAGCTGATTGTTATACTGTTCACAGAAATTACACATAATCCTCCTTAAACTGACTGTGTATAATCTGACAATGTAAACAGTGTTTGTAAACTGTTCGTAAAATTTCCGTAAACTGTTCTTTAACTGTATACTGTGATAACAGTACTCTGCCAGCTTTATTTCCTTTCCTTTATTTTGTTTACTTTTGCAAAATGTCTTTACTCTGTAGCAGGACTGTGGCACAGAGCAGCCTTAAATTCAGGTAAGGCAATAACAGCAACATTCGAGGCAGCCCTCGCAAGTTTTATAGCACAGGAAGCAGCAGCAACATGTGAAGAGCCTGTTGAAAGAGACAACCACACCCAAAAGAGGAAAAAAACAAGGGTTTAAAAAAATAAATAATAATAATAATAATAATTAAGTAAACATAACGAAAAACAAATTCAAGGGAAAAAAGAATGATAGAAATCAAAGGTCAATGGTTCACTGAGATTTCTTTATTATCATAATCAGATGCTCATTGGTTCAGGTATTTTCTAACAACCGACGACCACGGAAAACCAAGCATAAAAAAATTCTTTCACATTTTAGTTCAGATGAGACGTCACAAAAAGGACAAGGGAAGGAAAAGATCGAATGACTTAAGAAACAAAAGTTACAAAATTCACGGTTTTCAACTTACTGTTTGATGTTCTCCTCTAATCTAAATCCTGACAATTTATTATACGCGAGAAAGACAGACGAAAAAATTGTGCAAAAAAGGAAAAATGCAAGAAAGGCAAAAAAATAAAAATTGCAAGAAAGACATGAAAGGAAAAACATCAAGAAAGACACATAAGGAATAAATGCAAGAAAGACAAAAAAGGAAAAGACATAAAAGGAAAAGACATAAAAGGAAAACTGCAAAGTAACTCACATAGCATAAAGACACCCGTGCTTTTCCTTCCGATCTTCAAACTCTTGCATAGGTTCAATATCGGTTGACTGAATAGTAGGGGCGTCCATAACTCCGGCTGCTTATCAGGAAATAATTATAAGTACAATGACGTCGCGTGAGAAATAATTACATTTACAATGGCGTTATGTCAAATACAGTTAACATTACAATGATATTGTGTCATATACAATTAAATTGCAACGATAGTGTCAGAAATAATTACAATTACAGTGATATTGTACAATTACATTACACTGTGAATTGCTATTAGCGTTATGTCGCGGTTTTTTATGGCTTCTTGACAGAACGTTTTTTAATACTAGCTATGTTTTTCATCACACCAATTCTTTATTGTCCACGTCATCAGGACCAGAAATACAATTGTCAAATCTAAGAAAGCCCTCATACACAAAAGTTCCTAATGTCAAAAGCGATTTTCAGTGGCAAAATAAGATTCCAAGATAAAAAGGTGAAAAACAAGATTGCAAGAGAAAAAGGTGAAAAAGATACAAAAGTATTCCACGAGCTCAAGTTTGATTACAGCAGCAGTGAATCATGAAATGTGAGGTGACACGACATGACCTCCTGTTCCATGTCACTCATGAATTAAAGTGGACTTCCAGGAAAAGAGTTTATTTGGTAGCAAATATATTTAATTGAACAAATCAGATACCTAAGTTGCAGAAAAGTAATTACTGGAGTCATGTATTCACAAAAACTTGTTCGTTACATTTACAAAACTCAAGTAACAGTTAGTTCTGTCCATTTGATGATTCAAAAACTGTCATCCAACATTGCAGATATTAAGAGATACCGTTTTAACGTTTCTTCAATCACACAGAAATACAAACGTACAAAAAATATGTTGCAAGGTTAACCTTTGAATATGCATCTATAACTTGATCAATTGATAAGAACTTTAATACAATCGAATTGCACCTGAATCTCTGGATACTATTCCGGAAGAAGGAAGAAAGAAGATTAACCTTCAAAAATGCCTCAGTAACTGGGATAACTTGACGAAGTTTTGTAACTTCAAGCAAATTTGGTTCGTGAAACTCTCGATAGTATATTCCGGAAGTAAGAAGATTATTAACCTTTAAATACGCTTCTTCAGTGAAGCTTTGTAACTTGTCTAACTTTATAAAAGTTTTAATACAACAAAAACTGTTACTAAACTGGAAGGAAAGAATACCTTTGAATATGCTTCTGTTGTGAAGCTTCCGCAACTTTGACTAACAAGATGGAAACTTCAATGACAAGGAAACTGCTGCCTGAAACCCTGATACTTATTATGGAATACAGAAGACGGTCAGACAAAAAAAAAATTGTAACAATTTCCAGACAGACTTCGTTAACCAATTGTAAATCAAAAAAAGTTTTCTTTAAGCAAAACTTGCAGCAGTGATATTGCTAAGATTTATTGTTCTGCCAGTAGTTTTTGTATTTTCTGCTTACGTGCCATCATTTCCTTTGAGCTCACGCTATGTACAGATTTTCATAAATCTTAACCTTAAAAATTCCTTCATGCATTTCAAGTCTTTAAAATTTTCAACATATTTGTCCAGAGCAGATACCAATATACACCATGACGACAGTATATTCCAACATCGTTGAAAGTGTACTTCATAGTGCTCTTTCAAAATGTTACGTCTAAAAGTTTGAGATTGACTGTTTGTGTACTGGAATATTTGATGATCATGCCAATGAGAAGCATTGCATGGGAAAACTTGAAGCACGGGCAGTGAGAGAAAATTTAAAATTTCCTCAAAGGCAGCGAGTGTATTTAACTAAAGTAGAGTACTCAATTCGTAGCCTCGTTCTATCCAGCATTGCCATCACGCGGTTAAAGTAATCAAACATTCAAACGTTAAAACACTGTTGGAACGACCGTTTTAACTTAATTTACAATTTAAACTATTAAGTACAGAAGTACAGGTGCATAAATTTGATAAAATGGAGGTAAAAATGTCATACGACTGCATGCCCAATTGTTTCATTCTCATCACCAGTGTCCAGTCAACTTTAAACTTGTATGCTGTATTGTCTTCTAACAAAATGGATGCTAAATTCCATTATATTAATTTGACCAATATTGAAAACTAAATGTTCAAGATCACCATTGAAATTGAAATTGAATATCCATTGACGTACTGAAATTAAAATGTCGTTGAATTCTCACCGCGAACCATGAAAACCAAAGAAACATCCATCGGATTGAAAACTACCATTCGACTTTTCTGTCAAAGAAAGTTGTACGGACATCCTTATCAAGATTAAATGACTTTCCATGATACACACTCTACAAGAGCCCTATAGAAACATTTCTAAGGTTATGAAGGTATACATTAAGTTATGCACAAAAAAGTTTTGAACAAAATTTTGAGTGTTAAAAAGGGTTTAAATGATAAAACGATGGACTGAAACGTTTAAACGATCGCTTAAACGATACCAGGTTTAGGGCTCTGAATAAACCTTACACCATTGTAGGAAAATTACTCATTTAGTCAATCATCAAATTATCGACAGATTTATTTATGTATATTCGTGAACGAACTCGAAATTACTCACGGTACTATTTTTTAACCATGAACAACTAATCGAAGTAAATCACTAATCACATTCAACTATGCAATCAACTTGAATTATCACAAAGGACAAACTTTTTCTATGAAGTACAAATTTGTTGCGGAATTCCAGTCTGTAAATTGACCAGAAAGCAGTACTGCTTTTCGTCATCATTCACCATCCTTACTTCCTCCTGCTCTTTCCTCCCACTCTCCACCCCACCCTTTTATCCATTTCCTTCCCCTCCTCCCTTCCCTCACCTCTCGCCCTCCTCTCCCTCTCCCTTATCTCATCTTACCCCCAAACCATTCCAATATCTCAAAGAGGCTGTCCAGGAAGTTCTGAAAAGGTTCTACTGCCAAATATGAGTCCAGGCAAAGCAGTATTAGGGAAATATATTTTTCGACAGTTATATTTTATTCTTTGGTATTTGTTGTGTATCCCAATTATTATGATGTATTTTATGTTGCATAATTTCCAAAGTCATTGAACCAATTAGATGAAATTTTACTCTGCAATTTTGTTTCTTAACACAAATTGCCCAGGTTCCAAAATCATTTGATGTCTGTCTGAGAGATTTGCCTTTTGAAATTGTGACTATCTTTGACCAGATGTACCATGTAACATACGCTTTCAGAATCTCTTTGTGACACTTAAAACTACAGAAAAATGATTGTCTAAAACCAACCGTCTGAAGCAATACTAGTGTAAACTGGTTTCGCTACATCGAACTAAATTTTCACTAACTTCTGTAAACTGCAGAAAAAGACACTACAGAAAAAGACAGGAGCCATTTGATCACAGAGTTCAAATCACAACTAAAATGTGCAAAAGCAACTAATAATACAGTATGATTTTTCAGAACAATAGCAGTTACATAGTTTTTTTGGGGACCCTACACCGCCCATTGTAATTAGAGTTAATAACACTAATTCGATCACGACTTTTTTTGGCCGAAAATCATAAAATAGTGTTAGCAACAATGTTCAAACGAGTGGACTACAACCTGGCACGTCTCCTTGCACTAAGTTAGCATTATATATCCTAATTCCGCATTTACACATAAATCCTAGACACTAATAACGATGTGCAGTGTACCTGTAGTATTTTCACACACATTCTGTTTCCGTACATGTTAGCTTTGGTTTATAGAATGAGACATTGATTCAAAGAATGAAGCAAAGTACAGAATAGCCATTCACGGCCATGTTAAGGTATTCCTCTTGGACATAAGAAACAGAGCAGCAATATGAAGGTAGAAACAGAGACGAAGGTGACTGAGTTATTAAGAATCAATATCTCATGTAGTATTCAATTTTTTTTGAAGTTTGATTTTTGCATCAACCATATTCACAGCTATGGTACATGCCACTGTAAGATCTATGATTAAGGAACTGAGGAGAATACTACAAAGAAATGACGAGCGCGATATTCAGGAATCAACCATAAGAACGTTTCAATATTGTTATATATACCTTTTTTCACAAAGATTCACATAAAGTCTTTCAACCAGCTATAAAAAAGGTCTGACCAGGTGCTAGCGATACAAAAAATGTTGTAAAACATCAGCAAGTGTATACTCTACTGTAGACATTTCCACCTCAGCAATATTTTCACCCTCTCTGTAGATATCACTAACTCTCAAAAACAGTACACTTAACACTTGCTCTTGTTTCACTGGACCTTTAAAAAAAAACCTTGGACTTCACGAGGCCAAACCTGGCACATAACAACACTATTTACTTCTTAATCCTCCAGATTACCTTAAAGGATCAGAAAATTATAACCAAGTGCTTTAGTAATGTTATGGCTACCATGTATTCCATTCTTAGTTGATTTACTGATGTAACCATGGTTACAGAGGTTTCCTGACTTGCGTTTCTTTTGATTATTCGTGAACTGTCACACACTAACTCACATGAGTGGAGGACATTAGGGCTTTAATTATCACTCATAAGGCAAGGACAGAGGCATTCAAGACAACATTCGCACGATTTGAAGCACAAGAAGCAGCAACAGCAGGTGAAGAGTCTGCAAAAAAGAAACCCAATAAAAATAAACACATATTAAAAAAAAAGCATACACATAGGGAGTAGCCAGGTTTAGTGTTTACACACGTTTTCGCACTTTTGAACTATGGAGAGTAGGAGAGGGCTCAAAACAGACAAAAAGCTTATGGCATCTTTTTATCTTGTATTCCTGACAATGGAAAATAAGTATCACAGAATACGAGCTGAACATATTGATAATCTTGAATACATTTTCTTCTCTATTCTATCATCATAAAATCACGCGGCATTGATTATCAAATGACTTAAAACACACCACCAAAATAGAAAATATGTAAAGGTCATGTGCAGGGAACCACATTGGGAATAAAATTTCTCCCTTTAAACATTGCAAGTTGCATTACTTCTCTGCTGGAAAAACATGATTAGCAGATAAAACTGAATAAAAAAATTCAGTAGTAATACTTACGTGGCATACATACAGCCATGCTTCTCTTTCCTGTCTTTAATGTGGTCCTGAGGAGGAACACTAGAATACATTTGCTGATCCACTGGGGCGTCCATGTCTGTCTGCAAAAACCATAAAAAAAACATAACCAAATAAGAAATATCGAACCAAGTACCAGAAACGGTCCAAGGTACTGAGAGAAGAAAAACATCATCTGATCTTGAAATTCGATTGTGAAAAACTAAAGCAGAATTGTGAGGATACTTGTTGACATTGGTAAAATATATATATTTAGTTTTTGAACCCGCAGAATGTTTAATATCAAGATGAGTTTTTGCAGCTCAAGACAGAACTTCAGAATGCAAAAGAATTAAAACGTTTTTTTACGAAAATTCAATAAATTATTGCTGCGAAAAGGAGCTAAAAGTCAAGTAATAACTATTACAAGTTTAATAATCAACAACACTATCCGAACAAACAACATTAGACACCTTAATTTTTTTGCGTTCGGTCATGTTACTGGAGAAACTGCAAAAATGCACAATTCATTTGCATTCTCATTCCTAAACACACCACACTGTATGGATACATTACACTTTAAAAACTTATGAACTACATAATACTTAAATTAGTCAGTAAAAACATGCAGTTAAATAATCTACTGCTTCAGCCATTTATAAGTCCAGTAACATTCACCTAAGGGGGAAAACAGCTAGGAAATACAAATACAAATATGGCGAGTTTCCAAAAAGTTTGTAAGATTTTACCTGTAGGTGTGTGTGGACTGTCCTAAAGCTTGTAAAGTTGGTTGCTTGTAACTTTGATTGCTTGTAACTTTTTGCTTGTAACTTCAGATCTTTGTAGGATTCACTCTGTACCAGCCAAGTTATATAAGAGATAGGATACTACAGTAGCAAGGAAGTACAGGCCTAAAAGACAAAAAGGAGAACATCAGTTTCGAGGATATTCCGTTCGAATGGGACATGAAAATAGACACGTTGTGCTTTCACAGTGGTTGTCTAATTTCAACAAGCTTGTACTTTCTTCACCACTGTCCACGTGACACCAAGAGAAAGCAACACTTGTTTGCAAGAGAAGGTTCTATGCCGTACAGACAGAATATACCGTACATGTGATTCAATATGCCGTAGTCCATTTCATTCGTCAGTTTTTCTTGTTTTGCATAGTTGGACTGTTTAACTTTAGTGTTACGTACTCGTCTCCATTAGGGGCATGTTGCGTCACACAATAATGTTCACAACTGCGCATAGCCGTCCGATTAAGACAGCAAGACCCGATTGAGACAGTAAGACGATCGGACGATCAATCATGCCTCCAAATTATTATTTAAACCTGAAAATTGGCCCAATAGCGCCAAAGCCCTCAACAAAATTGCTATATTCACACTTGACTCCTATGGTAAATAATGTGACAACGAATATGTACGGTACACCGTGTATCGCTATTAGTGTTAAAATTTATCCGTAAAACATCTTTTCTCCGTGCACACGTGTCCTTGGAGACCACCAATTGGAAGGTGAGAATCTTAGCTTCCAATCGCAACTATCAGATCCATAATCCGACAAGTGTGTACGGAATAAAGATGTTTTAAGTCGCAAAAAAAACATTAAAACAAATAGCGATACACGGTGTACTGTCCTGTGCGCTGCAATATGGCCGTACAGTCACACAATCAATAACAGTGCGCGCTTCATTATTGTTCATTACAGTCGTACAGTCGTAAAATATAAGAGCTATCTGCTGATGCCACGTGTTCAATTGGTGACGTACCATACTAATGAAAAGATACGTGCGCAGGCGAACAGTCGTAAAATACGAGAGCTAAAAGCTGATGCCACGTGTTTACCAAATCTTAACATTCTTTGCGGCTAACCGTACATTTACTTACCGTACATTTTCTTACCGTACAAATGAAAGGAGACTCAAAACATGTTGACGCAAAATTACTGAATTAGGGTTCGCGAATTTGTCTCTCCCTTGACCTATTGACGAAAAAACGGTAAAACCGTTTATTAAAAAATATCCATCGCTTCAGATAGGATGGTTCCACATTTTTCTCACACCTTTTTGAACCTACAAAAATAATTTATGTCAAGCCATGAGTGAAATAAATTGACTGAGTGATAATTTGTGAATTTTTCCATAAAGAAGTAAAATCTTCGTACAAAGAGGCAGCCATGGTTTTTATTTCTTTGTGGAAACCCGACGAGAAAGCTGTCGACAGGTGTCTCTCTCGATCAAAGTAAGCATATCCGTACATTTTTTTATTTTTACGTTTTTTTTATGTTTTTTTTTTGACGTTTTTTTTTGATAAATTTTTTTTGACGTTTTTTCTGACGGTTTTTTTTTACGTTTTTTTTTTTTATGTCGTGTACTTTTAAGTCATGAAATCGTGCTTGAATTTGCAAGTTTTCTATTGTGGTAGTAATTTTTCCTAGAAAAAATCAAAATGAGACACACCATTTATGGTAATAATAATTTTATTAGAAACATAAAATGAGAGATTTAAAATCTATAATTGGTAACAATTTTACAATAAACTAAAACGGAGGGACTTTCTATGGATGGGTTATTAGCGTTGATGACACTAATTGGCTCGCGACTTTTTTGAACAAAAACATCATAAAATAGTGGTACCAACACTATTTAAGGGAGTCGAATGTGCCACGTGCTCCTCGCATTAAATTAATATATTTAATAAACTTTAATATATTTTGATTTCGCATTGATGCTAATAAATCCTTAAGACCAATAACCATTGGTAGTGTAAGCAATTTTAATGATTTTTTTTCAAATGAAAGACAATTTTATAAATGACACACCTTTCATTCTTTCTAGAGTTTAGTGAATAATCAAACGCTATTTTGTCGTATGTTGACGTGGCTCATTTAGAATCACTCACTTAAATAGTGTTGAATGGGGATTTTCTTTTGGGTGTTTTCACATAGTTTTATTTCTTTGTGTTAATAAAAGGCGCGATCGAATTAGAGTTGTTAACGGTTTTTTTGACAAGAAAAAGGTGTAGTTATTATTACTAAGAACTTCAAATGAGAGACATTGTTATAAGGTTTTGCGACGATCTATGAATTGTCGTCAAAAGATTAGAAATTGCATATGTATGTCTATGGATTAGAGTAATAAAATCTCAAGATTAGAGTCGCACATTTCAAAAATCACGACATAAAGATTAGAAATTGCTTGTATTTGATTATGAATTAGAGTCATAAAGTCTCAAGATTAGAGTGGTACATTCAAAAGGTATGACATAAAGATTAGAAATTACATGTATTTGATTAGAAATTAGAGTCCTAAAGTTTCAAGGTTAGAGTCATAAGTTTTAAAAAGTATGACATAAGATTAGAGCATGTATTTGATTATGAATTAGAGTCATAAATTTTCAAAAATAAACTCGTACGCTCAAAAGGTGTGATATGAAGATTAGAAATTGCATGCATATGTTTATGGATTAGAGTCCTAATATTTCAGGATTATGACATAAAGATTATAAATTGCATGTATTTGATTAAGGATTAGAGTCATCAAAATTCAAAACATTTAAAAAGTATGGCAATTAAAGATTAGAAAAAAAGCATGTGTTTGACTAACAATTAAAGTCATCACAATTCAAAAAGTATCCATATTTCATACATTTTGCAAAATGTTTTGCATTTTTAGTTCATTTTTACAACTAATAAATGTGACTCCCATCCTCCTTATTTCATGTATTCATAAAACATACAAAAAACTACTAAGATTCTTCCCGCTCTCTCCCTTCCCTCCTCCATGTCTCTCACAGACCTCGTTCCCTCTTCTTTATGGACTCTCTCTCTCTCCCTCCGCCCCCTCCCCTGATCCCCTCTCCATCTAGCTTCCCACCCCCTTCCCTCCCTCCCTCTCTCCTCCTCCCTCCTCCCCCTTTCCCCTGTCCCTCTAACTTCCTATTTCCCCCCTCCCTCCCTCCTCTCTCCCCCTTCCTCTCCCGCTCCCCTCTCCCTCTAGCTTCCCTCCCGCTCTCTCCCCCCTCCCTCCCCATCCCTCCCATCCACCACCACACCTCCGGAGGGGGGAGGAGGAGGAGGGAGGAGGAGGAGGGAGGGAGGAGGAAACACCTCGAGGAACGAAGAAATGAGCAGGGTGGGGAGGAAGAGGGGAGGAGGGAGGAGTGGAAGAGGGGAAGAGGGAGAATAGGGAGAAGAGGGGAAGAGGGACAGAGGGGGGGCGATACAGTGGGATATTTGGAAGAGAGGGAGTGGTACGGGAAGAGGGGAAGAGGGAGCAGGGGAGTGGGAGGAACGGAGAGGGGGAGATGGAGTTTGGGAAGGGAGAGAAGGAGAAGGGAAGAGGGAGACTGGGAGAGCCAGAGAGGGGAGGAGGGGGAGAGGGGAGAGGGAGAGAGGGTGAAGGGAGACGAGAAAGGTCTGGAGGTTCCTATGTCGTGAAAAAAAGTCTATTTGAGCAACAATCGAAAGTTTTAATTATGAGAAAAAATAATATTAAAAAGGGAAAGTTGGGCAGTTTAAAAAATAATAATTTTGAAACCAAGTACATCTGTGTACGAAAAAAACTGGTTTTGGGGCAAGTTTGGAAGTTTTAATTTATGAAAAAAAAGTACAATGGTGTAATTAGAGAAAGTTTTGAAATGGGAAAATACAAATTTAACAAGGGAAAGTGGTTTTTGGGCAGGTTTGGAAGTCTTTATTATGATAAAAAGTGAAAGGAGAAATAAGGAAAAGTTTTAATTATTGGAAAAAAATTTTAAAAGAAAGTGGTTCTTGGGCAGGTCTGAAAGTTTGAATAATGAGAAAAAGTGCATTTCTGTATTAAGAAAGACGTTAAATAACAATGAAAAATTGTTTTTGGGCAATTTTATAAGTTTATATTTTGGGGAAAAGTACATTTTTGTATTAAGAAAGAAGTTAGCTACCAACGAAAAGCTTATTTTGGGCGGGTCTAAAAGTTTATTTGGTGAGGAAAAATACATTTTTGTTTTTTTTTTTGTGTGTTTGTGAAGGAAAATGTTAACTAACGATAAAAAAATGTTTTTTGGGCAGGTCTGGAAGTTTTAATTATGAAAAAAAGTACATTGGTGTAACAAAAAATGGGGCGGAATCTTTGGATGAGTCTTCCTTGACAGCTGACGGCTATGTGAGAGACTTCACACGTGTGCAAATGGGAACAGGAAAAGCAACTTTTGAAAAATGTTGTGACGTTATAAGCAAATTTGGGTGAGAAATCTTTACTTACAAAAATGAGAAAAGTAAAAGGTTGGAGAAAAGCTGGGTTTGTTACGTGCTTGTCATAGCAATGTAACTCTAGTGTTTCATAACTACTATAAAATACTAGAGTTATCTATTAAGTTTTTATAAATATTAGAGTTATACTATAATTATAGTATTTTACATACTAGAGAAGGTGGTGGTTCTAATGGTCCATTTTGCTAATAGCTGGAGTGAATAGTTTTTTGTCATTTTGTTGAGGATATTTATCTCAAATATACATTAATGAACCTATGGCTCAGGTAGGTTTACGATGATTCGTTTCGGATATTATTTCTACATATTATCAAGTTCCTAGATTATTCCTGTTTTCTCAGGTTCTCTTTCTTTTAAGTGTGTTTTTTATGACCTCTACCTTATTCCTATATTCTCCAAACAATTTGACAATGTAAGCCATAAGACATGTTTGTCGTAAGCTCCTTTCTTTGGAAACTTTCTGCTGAAAGTAAGCTGTTGAAGAGACGTAAAGTCGGGATTTCTTATTGCTTTAATCAAGTCTATATCATATTATTTCCTAATACTCTCGCGATCTTAAATGTAAATATCTTTCTGATTGCTTTAATCGAGTCATTGTTGTAGCCTTTATTTAATGCTTTTGCAATTTTATTGTAAATATGTTTTTTTTCAATAGGCAGTTCCAGCTTGGTTGGGCGGAAGTTAATCCGAAAACCTCACTTCGAGTTGGAGGCAAAGTATGTGTATGTGGAAAATCTTTGTTTCTCTGGACCTTAAACCCACTTGAGATACTTTATGTACAAAACACGAAATCGGATCCAGGAAGGAGAAAAGATGAAATGAAACTTCCTCCATCATTTTCCGGAATGTCTCAAGAACAGAGAAAAGATGAAATAAAAGCTCCATTATTTTTGGGAACGTCTGAAGAAGTGAGGCATATTGGAGTTAGTTCTAAGCCGTCCTTAGCCGTGAAGTTACGCCCAATGTCAGATGAAGTATCGAAGAGGATACAACAATTTACGTACGCCCATGGGACTTTAAGAGGACATATGCTTGTAAGTGAGATTCCGGTGAAGATTTTATTGTTGAGGCTCTATAGCTATTGAAATTTGCGGGTGAATGTTGTTTATGGAGATTGCAACTGAGGATAGAACACACTAATATGTAAATTGCATCTGAGGTTTTCCTCTGATTTCTCAACGCTTCCAATCTAAATTGTTTATGCTAGTTTTGCAATCTAAAAAGTAGTAAATAAATTAACTCTTGAACATTGCAACTGAACATTAGATTTGGACGTTGTACGATTAAACATTGCCGTCGAAGATTGGATTTGAACATTAGTCGAAAAATCGCATTTGAACATTGAATTAGTAAGCATTGCAGTTGAACATTGCAGTTGAAGATTGAATCTGAATATTGTCGTCGTGCAGCATGTGAACATAATGGTTGAACACTGGGGTCGAAAATTGCATTATTAAACTGATAGTTCAGATTGTTCAATCGAGATTTACAGTCAAACATCGCTTCCTAAAGTTGCATTGTTAAACAGTGCAGAGGAAGATAATAGTGAAACAGTACATTTGAAAATTTCATTTTTTGGCTGTATATTATAATTTTACATTCGAATATTGCATTTTAACATTGCACTATTAGATATCCCAGTCAAAGATTGCACTCGAACATTGCATTTGAAAATTGCATTATCAAACAGTGCAGTCGAAGATTATAGTCAAACATTTCATTTGTTAATTGCATTATTGAACATTTCATTTGTTTATTTCAGATTGCAGTTCAACATTGCAGTGAAATGCTGCGGTCGAACATTAGCTGAACATTAAACTCGAACATTGCAGTCAATCATTGGATTTGAACTTCGATTATTAAACATTGTTGTCTAATATAACATTGCATTCAGAGTCTACAGTCAAACATTTACTTGAACACTTTTCAGTTGTTTTGTGTCCCAGGCTGGAGAGGAACGGTTTTCTGTAGAATGGAGAGAAGAAGACGATTCCGTATGGTTTGAAATTTTGGCTATATCAAAACCAGCCAATGCTCTTTCAACAGTCACATATCCTCTCGCTCGATTTCTACAAAGGCGTTTTGCAGTTGAGTCGAGCAAGAAAGTTATGGAATTTGTATCAATAAAAGAATGATAAAGAATGATTTGAATTAATGTATCAATGAAAGAATGATTTGAATTAAGGTATCAGGTAAAAAATGAATTGAATTAATGTATCGATGTTGTGAATAAGGAACTAGTTAATGCTCATAGTACAGAAAGTGAAATTCATGATGGTAGAAGGTATGGTACAATATGGAAGGATTGTTTTTCTTTTTTCATATCCATTGGTTATCTTCTGTTTTCATGTTTCTCGATTGTTTTCTTTGAAAGAAATTATTCATCAGGGTGTTTTTACTTTTTTGAATTATATGAGGCAAGCTACATATCCTAGAAAAGCTTAAAGGAACAATTTTGTTTTTCCTTCTTGTTGTCGCTATTATATATGGTTGTTTATAAGGAGATAACCATCCTATTGTCTTTTTCCGATTGCTGTAACTGACATTTATGGTTGGTTATGTAGTGAGTTTTTTCACATTGTCCTTTTCTTGACCCTGTCGTTATAATGTATAATGGTTTTTTAAGAGTTTGATTTTTGTTGTCTTTCAATATGGTTTTATGAAAAACCTCCTTGCTATTATTGTCTTTTTATTATTCCTATTGCTGCAATGTGACGGTTTATGAAACAGTTTCCTTCATAGAGGGATACCAAACTAACCTCCCTCGTATAATATGGTGGTGTGTCAAAAATGGTATGGATCATTGGCATTCTAGAAGGTACTTTGACTAGGTATTATACTTTTCCGTTTTCTTTTCACAATCAGGAACGTTTATACATTTTTAGGTACTGTCTTATAGTTCACTTAGCTAATTAAGAAGAAAATGGTAATTTCAAATGGGGAATTTAAGCCAATATTGTTAATACTTGAAGACTGCAGTGACGTTGGATCACAGTAATTTTTTTATCTTGGTAAATATTTTCGTCCCTTCAAATTTATATTTTGGTGTAGAGTGTGGAACGGCGAATGAACGTGTAATGAAATCGTGACTATGTGCGATGTCAGTCACCGGGTTGATATATCGATAGTCTGAACCCTAGAAAAAAGTAAACGTTCCGATTATCTACTCAACGTGCTCATACATGACAAAGTATTTTGGTTAAATGATTTTCCCGCGTCGTTTTTCAGATTCGTTGAGGTGAGATTGTGAAGCAATACGCGACACGTCATCGCTACGCGTCTCTTAACCCGTACTGTATACGTTTTACATTCGAGTACAATACGCACGAGATACGTGGAAACCACATTTAAGGTTGACGATTGTTTTCGCATGTTTGAAGTTCAGCTCTGCCCACTCCCCTAAATTTTCTGGGAGCACACCTCATCTGAATTTCTGTACGAAATCGACAAAAATCAGTACGTTATGGTCCTGCAGCTTTTGACAACCTGACTGCTATAACAAAATCGTGACAGCCGGCAAATGCATTGTTGACGGAAGTCATTGTCACACAGCGTTGTCGACACTGGGATCTTCTCGTCCTCCCGACTGAGGGTGTGTGTGCCAAAAGTAAGGCATACTTTCATGATTTACAAAGGCCCACCTTTTGGCACACCTTTTGGCACACCTTTTGGAACACCTTATGGAACACCTTTTGGCACACCTTCTGACACACCTTTTGGCACACCTTTTGGCACACCCTTTGGCACACCTTTTGGCACACCTTTGGCAAGTTTTAGTTTGGAATATTGCTAGAGCCATTTGAACAGCTACTAAACTATTACTTGTTGAAACTTTCCAAAGCTATTGTTCATTTGTACAAATTATTATTGTTTTAGCATCTGTTTGCAAATGTTTAGTTTCTTTCCATTCAGTAGAAGTCTTTCATATTCAACGTTTGTTTTTCAACTAGATCACTTTAGATATTATTTGACATTCCAACCGTTTGCTCATTGATCCATAAAAAGAGTGCATTTGATATTAAATGTCATACAAATTCGTGTCATAACAAAAGGAAAGTATAAAGCTCAAGTCTCTTCAATGTTGGTTGTAACTTTTAAAGCACATCTTTATGTAACATTTCAGGATGAAGTTTACGACAAAATTCATTGCAAATCACTTCAAGATTTCAATGTCGGTGCCTTTATTCAGAAAGCTGAACGAAGTCATTAACTGCAAAATGTAAAACCAACAAGTAGGAATACAGTGTTGAACATCAAATAGGAGCTTGATGAATGTATGATTTTATGATTAAAACTTCAAAACAAGAAATGAACAACAATTATAGGCACCTTTCAAGTTCCTCCTATTACAGTGAAATAGTTTTTAATAAAGGCTAGAAACCTCACTACTTGACCACATTCAATCAATGTGGTCACCATGTATATTGCCTTAGAGCATCATATCAAAGATTAGTGTTGTGTATCGGTAAAAAACTTATCGCGATAACACCGATACCGATAGTTATCGGTTATCGAACGGTCAGAGGTTCCGATATATCGGTCTGGGACCAACAAATTCCATATCGGCGATAACTTAAAAAATATATAGTATGCATACAATAGTACTTTATAACATACTGTATTATTTTATTGATTTTATATAGCGTGGCATGCCACGTATGAAAATCTGTTCCGTTACATTTTAACTGCAATCTATTACGTTAAACGCAGCACATAAACGTTGGCCGGTTAACTGAACAAAAAGTTTACGGCGACGTACGTAAATTTACTAAAAAACTGGTGAGCATGGAACTGGAAAAGGACGGCGGACACAAAAGTACAACGGACGCAAAATAACATTCTGCGCGCCGCCGGAATCGAACGGACGACTTGGAATGAGAAAACACGAACGGACGGGCCAGCGTGAGCGCCGGCATCCCGGAATGGCTCTTTTGGCAGCTTTTGCCAAAAAAGCCGACAGATTGACACGTGGCAGGTCCCCAGTGGATCTCAAGGAATTAAGGGACAAAGCCATGGCTTCGGATGTGAAAGGTACATCGTTTTTATTGGATCCGTATCATAATCGTACAAATTTCATGGCGGCTACGGTACTTTCTATGCTTGAACACGTCCGGAGAATATGACGTATAGTTGAGTGTACAGACCGTACATTTATCTGTACGGTCCGTACAGTTATCGCCGATAATTATCGTTATCGCCATTATCGCCGATAAGTACCCGATATTATCGGCTACTTATCGGCGATAAGACCGATGTCGATATATCGTACCAATATATCGATTATCGGATACCCGAAAAAAGGCCCATATCGGTTATCGGCAAATCCTTACCAATACACAACACTATCAATGATCTTCCAAATCTTACTATGCAAAATTTGTTAGGATTTTTGCGTCCATTTTTTGCTAAGGACCAGAAAGTCAAAATTAGTCAACGTGACGTGAGAAAGAATCAACCGGAGTCTTGTACGGTTGATTAGGCGTGAAGATACATTTGAGTGGACGTCAAGTTAAATTTGTTTAGACGTCAAGCATACATTGCGTAGACGTTAAGTTTGATGAAACGTAGTCGTCTACTTGTACTGTACGACAAGTTAAGTCGTCACAAATTTTGAGTGAATGTCACATAGTAAATTGTGGTCGTTGATTTGATTACGTAGGTCACAAGTTAGGATTTTGTTCCTTTACGTGGAACACAAGTAGCGTAGTACCTACGTCATTCACATATATAAAATGTACTCATGCTGGACATTGAAAATTAATCATAAATTAATCAACAATCTACTGAATGATTCTCTCCAATTTTTCCATGCTGCCATTTTTGCACTGAGGGCTTATTTTGTCGTGTAATTAATTTATTTTCTTTAGGTAAAATTACAGACATCCAGAAATTTAATGGTAGTAAATATTTACTATGGAAAGCTAAGATGACCCGAATTCTAAAATTTAAGAATTATTGGGGTATTGTAGCAACCACTGAAAAAAAACCTAAAGCCCAAAAGGCAGCAAAGCCCAAAAGGCAGCAGGATATGATATAAGGGAAGAAGAGGCAGCAACGTTTATTTTTCTAGTAGTGGAAGACAATCAGCTTTTACACATAGTTCAGTTGGATAAACCTAAAGCTATGTGGGATAAACTAAGGACTATACATGAGCGTACTAATCCGTCCAATATTATGCAATTAAAGAACAAATTACTGGACTTTAGTATGGAGAGTGGAGATACTATGCAAAACCGATACCAATAGACTGAAAGAGCTTAAGTTACAATTAGCCGCAGTCGGCACAAAATTGAATGGTGATGATTTGATCCTCACAATGTTTAGGTCATTAGCATCACAGTATGTTATGATGATACAGTAGACTTTGATGCAGTATGTCAGCGTTTCATTTAGGAAGAAGTTGAAATTAAAAGAAAGGAGGAAAAAGAGTCAAATGCAGCTTTTTATGCTATCTTTGATGCAATATGTCAGCGTTTCATTTAGGAAGAAGTTGAAATTAAAAGAAAGGAGGAAAAAGAGTCAAATGCAGCTTTTTATGCTAAAGGCAAACAGTCAGTAAAACGTACTGAGTTAGTAACTGTTTGTGCTATATGTGGCAAAACTAATCATCAGACTGTTGACTCTAGATTGAAAAAGAAATAAACTAAAAACTTTAAGAAAAATAATGTAAAGATTCAAAAAGAAAGAAACCAAAAACTTTAAGAAAAAAATTGTTTGTTACATTTGTGGAAAACCAGGTCATAAGTCTTCAGATTGTCGTAATAAAGACAAAAACAAACAGAACAAACAATCATTCCGCATGAACATTCAACATGAGACTAAAATTTTCCTCTCACAGTCTAATGCTCAGAATAACAAATGGATTATAGACTCTAAAGCATCTCATCATATGTGTAATGACAAGTCAATCTTTTCTTCTCTCACAGCATTACAAAGTCCTCGACGGATTCTACAAATAGATGAAAAGTTTTTAGAGACCAATCTAATGGGCGAGGTTAAATTACAGTTATACTGTAACACTAGTAGCCATGAAGGCCATTTAAAAGAAGTGATATATTTACCAAGTTTAAAGCATAACCTTTTCAATGTTATGCATGCTATGAGGAGTGGACTAAAAGTGGAATTTGAGAAAAAGATAAATGAGTGTTCTGAAATCAAAAGTGAGGGAAAACTAATCGCTCTTGGATACCCAGAAGGGAATATTTTTGCTCTACGTTTGGATGATGAAGATGCACAGATGAATTTAAGCAAAGGAGCGCAAACTTTTGAGCTATGGCAACAACCATTTGGTCATCTGGGAGAGCACAATCTCAAGCGACTCATCGAAAAGGAGATGGTGAAAGGACATGAAAACGTCAACGCGAAAGACAACCTTAAGGTGTTTGAAGGATGCGCTCAAGGTAAGCAAAGAAGGCTTCATTTTTATAAATATGATTAACTCGAAAATAGAAGGAAGTTAGAGCTTATTCATTCTGACTTGAGTGCTCCTTACCCCCTAAGTCCTAGAGGTTATAGATTTTTAATCACGTTAACGGATGAGTTCACCAGAAAAGTATGGGTGTATTTTATGAAATTCAAGGGTGAAGCCCTTGAGAAATTAAAAGAGTTTAAAACCATGGTAGAAAATCAAGCAAGAGAGCGGATCCAGATTTTAAGATCGGATGATGGGGAGAATATACCTCCAATGATTTTAAAGAAAACTCTAAATCTTGGGGGATACAGCAAGAATTCACAGTAGCTTATAATCCGCAGCAAAATAGAGTATCAGAAAGACTTAACCGAATTTGGTTGAAATTGCACGTTGTTTAGTACATAGTGCAAAACTGAATCAAAACCTATGGGCTGAAGCTATCCTTAGTGCATTTTATTTGAAAAACCGTCCTCCAGGTACTTCTCTGAAAGATAATACGTCTGAAGAAGCTTGGTCAGGCTTTAGACCAAATGATAAACATTTCATTTTTTTTGGAAATAAAACCTTTGTTCACATCCCAGCACAGAATATAAAGAAATTTGACAAGAAGAGTGCAATTATGTGTCCTCCATTGGACTACAAAATTCATGAAACCTTTAGATAGCTTTTAACTAACCCACTTCAAGTCACAACCACTGCTGCCCAAGAGGGAAAACTGGCAGTGTAACTGCATCCTTGTGCAGCGTGGACTCCCTTGAGTCTGTAGCAAAAAAAATCACAGAAAACGACCAACCAGCCGATAAGTTATGAGGTGGCAAAGATGCCAATTTATACAAAAGCTCCCAAAGGAGAGGTGACTGTCTAAAAATATGTTAAGTCCTACTTCCCTCTCACAACCCCTTTCTACTAACGTACGACCCAATCACATAACTGTTAAGTACAGAAAGGTACTACAGCCGATGTCCTTTTTGTACGGCCTGTGTACCACAAGGCCGCTGAGTGGACGCGTGTCAACCTTTCACTCATCCGTACGCTCCCTGGAATTCCTACGACTTAAAGTTATCCCTATACGTAGCGCCAGGTCATGCCACGTCCATAAACGCCAAAGTGACCATTCCGGGATCCCGGTAGCGATATATGCCGTAGGATTAAATCTGACATTGAATTTTAGCTGTCGAAACAAATGTGCGATTCATTTGTTTTGTGCCAAATGACTTCCGCACTAAAATTTAACTAGTTCTATGTTCCTTCGTTCATATTTTAGTTAATCGGTTTCAAGACCGTACACAAGTTAAAATAGATATCAAACCCTATGTATTTTAACTGACTTCTACGACAGAACTGTTTAGAGCTAACGGCTACGCCGCGCTCTGCCGGTCGAATGTTCGAGTCCTGCCGCACTCAACCTTTTGTTGAGAGTGACTTAAGTCAATCTTTAGTCTTGCCTGCGGAGCTCAAGCAGCCATGGCTCCATCACTTTCTCTCTCCTTTAATAACTACAACAAGTATGGGGGCAAGAGAGAAGAGATGGAGGCAGGTTGCCTGCACTTTTCTTATCTTTTTTCACTAATCTATTTAGACCTAGAAAATACCCAAAAATTAGTTATTTCAACAAAGAGTTGGACTGGTGTCTTTGTAGGTTATGATATAAATAGAAAATCTTACAGAACTTATGACCTAGTAACACAGAAAGTTCATATTAGTCGAGATGTGACTGTGGATGAAAGGAAAAAAAATAGTTCAGATGTGACAAATAATTTTGACCTTTGGTATGATGAACCAGAGACTATCATTGTTTCCTTTAACAATCAAGAAGAATTGGAATGTGGACCTCAACAAACGTCAGGTACTCCAGGCAGAGAGCATGAAGTGGAGACTTCGTCATCCACGCTAATTTCCATTCCAGTTCAGACTTCCGTCATCCCCTGTGGAACATCAACCTTTCAATCTTTACCAATAGAGAATTTACTGGCACCACAACCTTCGCAAATTATAACCTCTTTGAATCCGACTCAACAATCGAGATTGAAGGTAACCCCTGAAAGAGTCTCTTATTGGATACGTGCTAAATTAAAACTACTCATTGAAGAAACGAGAGATGTGGGTTTAGCTTATTGTTTTATGGCGGCAGAGGGGGAACCGCAAACCTTTCATGAAGCTTTGGAGAGTTCTAATTCTCAGAAATGGAAAGAGGCAATAGAATTAGAATATGAATCACTGATCAAAACCAAAACTTGGACCTTAGTAGAACCCCCAGAAGAGAAAACAGTTGTGGGGTGTAAATGGGTCTTTAAGATTAAGAGGAAATCAGATTGATAAGTGGAAAGATATAAAACGAGGTTGGTAGCTAAGGGATATTCACAAGAAGAGGGGGTTGATTACACTAAGACTTTCTCACCAGTAGTGAAGTTTAATAGTCTCAGAATTTTAATAGTCTTAGGGGCATCAGAAGGTATGCAGATGCAAAAGTCTAGGTGTTAAACATCAAGCTTTGATACCATGTTGGGATTCAGAAAAAAGTACTAAAATCGATAATTACAGACAGGAAATAGGAAAACAATTTATATGAAAGCAAAGCAATACTGAACAAGGAAGAAGATGAGTAATACGGAGCGAAGAGAGTGATTACACGATGGCACTTTCTGCAAAATAGCGGGGAAAGGTGGAGATCATTTAGTAGATTGATGATTAATACCAGTCAACATGAGTACATTTTATATATTTGAATGACGTAAAACTACGCTACTTTTATTCACGTAAAGGAATAGAATCTAACCGGGCCCTCGTAATCCGTCGACCACAATTTACTACGTGACATTCACTCAAAATCTGTGACGACTTAATTTGTCGTACAATATAAGTAGACCACTACGTTTCATCAAAACTTGACGTCTACGCAAAGTATGCTTGACGTCTTAACAAATTTAACTTAACGTCCACGCAAATGTATCTTCACGCCTAATCAACCGTACTGGACTCCGGTTGATTCTTTCTCACTTCACGTTGACTAATTTTGAGTTTTTGGTCTTTAGCAGAAAATAAACGCAAAGATCTTAACACCCCCTCTTTGAGTCATTTTATGCTCACCATCAAGTGCCCTCACTAATTAGGACCAACTCTTGTGAGTTGATTACAAAAAAAATAAAATTTAAACCATTCTTTCCAATTTTTTCTTTCCAAATGACATATTTTCCTGAATACATAAAAATCCAACCGGTAATGCTCCTCCTTCTGTCAATGTCACCATCTTCAATCTCGCTTGTTGAATCGGATTCGGAGAGGTTGTATTTTTCGAAGGTTGTGGTGCCGATAACTTCTCCATTGGTAAAGGTTGAAAGGTTGATGTTCCACCAGGGGATGACGGAAGTCCGAACTGGAATAAAAATTAGCTTGCATGACGAAGGCTCCACTTCATGTTCTCTCGCTGGAGTACCTGGTGTTGTGGTGTTTGTGGAGACCCACCTTCCGAATCTTCTTGGTTGTTAAAGGGAACAGTGACAGTCTCTGGTTGTTCGTACCAAGGGTCAACAATTTCTATCACATCTAAACTACTTTCCTTTCCTTCATCCACAATCACCTCTTGACTGACATGAAGTTCCTGACATGAAGTTCCTGTGTAACTGGGTCATAAATTCTGTAAGCTTTTCTATTTATGTCATAATCTACAAAGACACCAGTCCAACTCTTCAATTCTGACCAAGTTTCTTCAAGAGTAATATCTTTTACAGAAGTACTAGGAGAACGGTTTTTCAAATAAATTGCAGTAAGAAAAGCTTCAGCCCATAGATTTTGATTAAGTTTTGCACTATGTACTAAACAACGTGCAATTTCAACCAAATTCAGTTAAGTCTTTCTGATACTCTATTTTGTTGCGGATTATAAGCTACTGTGAATTCTTGCTGTATCCCCCAAGATTTACAGTTTTCTTTAAAAGCATTGGAGGTATATTCTCCCCCATTATCCGATCTTAAAATCTGGATCCGCTCTCTTGCTTGATTTTCGACCATGGTTTTAAAATCTCTAAATTTCTCAAGGGCTTCATTCTTGGATTTCATAAAATACACCCATACTTTTTTAGTAAACTCATCCGTTAACGTGATGAAAAATCTAGAACCTCCAAGACTTAACGGGTGAGGAGCGCTCAAGTCAGAATGAATAAGCTCCAGCTTCCTTTTATTTTTGGGTTCATCATATTTATAAAAAAGAAGCCTTCTTTGCTTACCTTGAGCGCATCCTTCACACACCTTAAGGTTGTCTTTCGCGTTGACGTCTTCAAGTCCTTTCACCATCTTCTTTTCAATGAATCATTTGAGATTCTGCTCTCCCCGATGACCAAATCGTTGATGCCATAGCTCCAAAGTTTGCGCTCCTTTGCTTAAATTCATCTGTGCATCTTCATCATCCTAACGTCGAGCAAAAAGATTCCCTTCCGGATCTCCAAGAGCGATTAGTTTTCCCTCACCTCTTATTTCAAAACGCTCATTTTTCTTTTTCTCAAATTCCACTTTTAGTCCACTCCTCACGGCATGCAAAACACTGAAAAGGTTATGCTTTAAACCTGGTGAGTATAACACTTATTTTAAATGTCCTTCATGGCTACCTGTATCATAGTATAACTGTAACTTAACCTCGCCCATTAGACTGGTCTCTAGAATCTTATCATCTTCCAGTAGAATCTGTCGAGGACTTTGTAAAAGTGTGAGAGAAGAAAAAATGGACTTATCATTACACATATGATGAGACGCTCCAAAGTTTATAATCTATTTGCTTTTGTGAGCATTAGACTGTGAAAGGAAAATTTTAGTCTCAACTTGAATGTTCATGGCAAATGATTGTTTGTTCTGTATGTTTTTGTCTTTGCTACGACAAACTGAAGACTTATGACCAGGTTTTCCACAACTGTAAAAAACAATCTTTCAGTCTCTTTCTTATTAAATCTACAATCAACGGTGTGAGGATTAGTATTGCCACATATAGCACAAGCAGTTACTAACTCAATACTTCTTTCTTGCTGTTTCCCTTTGGCATTAAGAGCCACATCTGACTCTTTTTCCTCCTTTCTTTTAATTTCAACTTTTTCCTCAATAAAGTGCTAACATACTCCATCAAATTCTGCAGGAGGTTGATTTTTCAAATCTATGATCATCATAGCATACAGTGACGGCAATGACCAAAACAGTGTGAGGATCAAACCATCATCATTCAGTGTTAAGCCGACTGCGGCTAATTGTAACTAAAGCTCTTTCATTCTATTAAAATGGGTGTCCATATTATCTCCACTCTCTATGCTAATGTCGAGCAATTTGTTCTTTAATTGCATAATATTGGACGGGTTAGTACGCTCATGTACAGTCTTTAGTTTATCCCACATATCTTTTAGTTTATCCAACTCAACTATGTGATTCTGCTCAATTTTGGCCAAGAGAGACGCGATTTCCACGTCACCTGAAATATTCAGTGTGAGCCACGAAGCGGCACTACCTCTTGTACGGCCGATCCTTTGACGATCCTGATACGTTCTGTTTGATTACTTAGAGTCAATGTTTCGATTACTTAGGGTGAATTTGGCAGAGTGAGGTGTTTCGATTACTTAGAGTGAATTTGGCAGAGTGAGGTTAGCTTAAGTTTGCTCAAACTACAGGCTATGGCCGAGGCGCCTCTGCGTGTACCTGGTCATCTTTGGTAGCTTAAGTTTGGTTCGTATTGTTTCTAGTTGTGTTTTTTCTTTGCTTTGTAGTGGGTATTTAGTAGGCGAGTGGAACTTGGGAAAAGTATCAGAAGTTAATCAATGTAGTGATCAGAATTTGTATTATGGAGGAAATAACACCTCCTGTAAAATATATGACTGGCAAAATGTAGTGATCAGAATTTGTATATGGAGAAAATAACACCTCCTGTAAAATATATGACTTTTGCCAGACCTTTTTTTTAGTTTTCTCCTGCTTCCACAGAGGTCAATCATATGTTTTTTTTTGGCTGGCGATCCTTACATTTCGTATTGGGGTAGGATTAGTGATTCAAGCTTTGTGTCACAGTGGCGAGTGTGTCTACGATGGGGGAAAAAAACCAGAACAAGGCTTCCCCCTTCACCCCATCCTCATCCTTTCCTCCTTTGGAAACTTGGGCTGATTGATTTGATCCTCCCAAATGAAACTATTAAAGCTAGTTTCAGAGCTGTGGATCCTCATCCTCCGGATCCCCCAAAAACCAAGAGATAGTTGATGGAGCAGGAGTCACAGAGGGGCAACTAAGTTCACTTTTCGATAAACTCCTCCGGATCCCCCAAACCAAGAGAAAGTTGATGGAGCAGGGGTCACAGAGGGGCACTTAAGTTCACTTTTCGATAAACTCCTCGGCACCGTTTAATATCCCGGTGAACTTGTCTTCGTCTATAAGTATCCTACCATTATTGAATAAGTTTTATATGATTATGTAATACTTTTTCAATGGACTCATTTTGTCTAAATTTGAATTGCATAAAGTCTCCAAAAATATGTGGCCCTTAATTTGACCCTTCTTTTCAAACTGGCTCTCAAAGGATTTCCAACACTCATGGGCTGTCCCATTTGTAAGAAAATGGACATGTATAGGAGTACACAATTGTATAAGTCGAATGATTGTCGTCAAGTTCTTTTGTTTCCACAATCTTCGCGCATTATGGTCAAAATCTGGTAGTTTCTCCTCTTTTATCACCACCTTCTAAAGGTGACGTAACACCCATTGGGTCTTAATATACTTTTTCCACAATGCATAATTAGTGGAGTTAAATATAACTGATTTCCCCAGCATAAAATATAAGTTTTCTTGCAAGTTTCCCCCATCCAAGTTCGAGTCATTGTCGATAAAAACTTTATCTTTTTTGTTCATATAGTTGCAGTCACCACCTTTCGGATTTGGATCCGGATTGCCTCGGCTTCTATCAATGTCAGCAAATGGTTGATCCATGAGTACCAGAAAAATTACTTCACCTCAAACAAATTTTCAATGTGAGGGACAATTGCACTATTAAGTATGCAGTTATAGATCTATACACTTAGTTATCTGAAAAATGCAGAAGAGGAAGATAGCTTGCCAAGAGAGTCCAACAGTGGAGGAACACTTAATGTAGCCTCACCCAATGTCACGAATATTAATTATCTCCGCGGCAAAGGGGACGGTAGAGGTAGAGAATTTAGAGGGAACAATCGAGCTACTAAATTTGCGGATTAAAATGGCAGCCTTAAATATTATAAGTCACATTCTAAATTTTGCAATGTCATTTACTACCGATGTAGTAAACTCCGCCATATCTCGGCTTCGTGCTCGGACAAAGATAAAAACTGTCATTATTGTGGCAAGCGGGGCCACACCAATCCGTATTCCTTTTCAAAGAACGACAATGGTGGAGGTCGCGGTGGCAATTATGGTGGATGCGACCACAACCGAAATGGTGGACAAGGTGGTGGTCGCTTTAATGGCCATGGACATTTCTTTGATTTGGGAAACTTTGAAGGCGACGGAGATACAAGTTTTCTGTCTCAATTTGTCTGTTCCTCCCAGTGACACATTTTTAAGTTTGCCTAAGTCACATTGTGACGATAGTGTAGTTGAACGGGAATGGATCATTTCCAGGATTCACACTAGAAAAGGATGGTGAATGAGATGACGAAATGAATGCTCCCGTACCATTCTATTCGCAAAAACAAAATAATGGCGCTAACAGCTTGGACGCTCGGCCATCAACCTTTTGGGAATGACGCGACAACAAAATACACTTTGGAGCGTAGCGGCTGACAAACATACGGTCAAGTGCGTCAAATTTTGACAAACGTAGTGTCATTTCTCATTTCCGGAAACCCTTTCGGATGCGATTTGGATTTGAAGAAAATGAAGTCGTATCCCGAATGAATGATCCCTACTATAACTATTTTTTTAAAATGCTAACCCATTATCAAATAGCCAATCAAAATCATCTAAAATAATACGTAAAAATGTAAACTTAAAACTTCTTTGGAACTTGACAAAACGTCCTCCCCTTGTTACCGATGGTTTGGTACGGACGGATTTGAGTTATCGCTCATAATCGTACGGCAACATGTCAATCGCGACGTTTTGTTGACGTGAGATGACGTTAAGGGCGATTCACGTCCAAACAAATAAAAATGACATTCATTTCCTCATCTCATTCATCATCCATTTCTAGTGTGAATCCTGCAATTGACTCAGGTGTGTCATACCATTTGGGTATCGAATTGAAGACCCTTAAACATATAACATTTGTGAACGGCCAAATTGTTAATGTTTAACATATTGGTATTGTACGGTTAGATTTACCTATTTCGAAATTGACGGGTTCAAATATTTTCACTAAACAAAGTTAACTAGCGTTCTAAAAATGCTGACCGGTTCAGTAAAAACACGTATGCCAATTTGTTCCGTACTCTCTTTAACGGAAGAAAAGGAGTTCAGAAAAATGGAATTAACCATACTACTACATGGAACCGTACGATTATCGCCGAAAGTTATGAAACCATTGTTATCGCGATAAATATTGACATTGTCGATTTTTTTATCACGTTTACACCGGTACGAATATATTGTGCCAATGCATCAATTATCGGTAGGGTGAAAAAAGGGTCGTATCACTTATCAACAAATGGCTATTAATACACAACACTAATAGCAACCCTAGAATCCCCCCTAAACAACCCTAAAAAGTATGGAAATATACGAATACCGTATAGAAATATAAGGCAAATGAGAGAAAATAAGAAAGAGACATGAAGTTATGAGAGAAAATGAAAAATGACAAAATTATGAGAGAAAATATGAGACATTAGGAAAATGAGAGAAAATGAGAAAGAGATATTAAATTAAAAGATGTAGTAGAAAAACGAGACACGAAGTCATGAGAGAAAATGAAAAAGAGACATGACATTATGAGAGAGCATAAAAATTAAAAGACATGACATTATGAGAGACAGTTGAAAAATAAAAAGTTATGAATCAATGTTGTAATGTTTTTTCTTTGTGATATAATGCATTAAACACGATGATGATTTAGGTAACTTTATCATACAGTTTGTTTTACTATTTTAGTTTCATGTTTAAACTGGAAGTTTTAAGTAAATTGGATTGAAATATACGGGAATGTACAAAAATATAATCTAACAACCCTAAAATCTCCCTTTAAATAACCCCAAAAAGTACGAAGACATACGGACACTGTACGTTGAAAATGTATGAAAATGTACGGGTACACAGTCGGATACGCATTTTACCAACACTTTATAATTATTAGATGTGCATTTTACCTAATATTCGTGCGTTCGATGTGTGCGTACTATTCGAATTGAACAACTATGGTGTCAACACAAAAAAATGAAACCATATTTGACTCCTAATAATAAAGACATGGAAAATAACACGAACTTGTTCTCACATGTTTGAACGTCAACCATGTGAACACGGGTAATGGCGACTACTAGTGTTGTGTAACGTGATAAATACGATATTCAATATATTGAATATCGAACGGCTAGAGGGCTCAATATATCGCTCGGGGGCCAACAAAAATTTTCGCTATGTATTTGGTTGGAGTTGGGGTCCGTACAGATGTAGTACGGTAAATCGTACGTTATATAATAAGGTAAATTGTACGGTGAATCGTACGGTACCCCTCCCCCCCTGTCTTCCATTGAGTGCGTTGGCGTTTGAAAAAAAATATGATCTGACGTCACTTCTATATATCGCTATTAAAACATATCGAATCATCAGCCGATATATTGGTTAAAAATCGCGATATTGAGCTTGTCGATATATCAAAACGATAAATTGATTATTGGGTACTCAAAATTAGGTGCATATTGAATATCGGCAGGGGGTCATCGATACACAACACTACAGTATAGTACAGTAATGTAGTAATATTTGAATTGAACAACTATGGTGTCAACTAGTGTTCGGTATTGAGGACCATTTGCTGATATTCGATATGTATCGAATTTCAGGTACCTTATAAGTATCAAAAAGCTAAACATCGCGATGTATCGCTAATATATCGTATCGTCGATATATTGAGGCTTTTTAAAAAAATATATATAACTATTCTTGCTACTGCTGCTAGTACTACTGATGTTGCCAATACTGCCAGTACTAGTGCTACTACAACTGGTTGTTGTAGCTACTGCTACTCCAAATTAATAATAATAATAAAAAAAAAATCACATTTTGTACACTTCAAAAAATAATATATAATAAGTCTGCGATTTTATTTTTTCAGGTCATACTTTAACTAAATTAGTGTGAACTTTTCATGTGTGAGGTTCTCTACATTCTAAATAAGTAATTATATAAATTACTGAATTTTTTTTTTTTTGTCGGTTACATTTTGCCACGTCTACCTTTAAGTCACGGAACGAAAATCACGTCGTATGTGGCGTATCAAACAATGTCTTTTTCGCTAAAATAACATATTATATAAAATATTAAATTTAAAAAATAATGTATATCGCGATATATATCGCGATGATTTATGTTGGTCCCGGTGCGATATTTCAAAGATTCTACTCGATCGATATTCGATATATCGAATATCGAATTCATCGCGAGATAAATTTACCCGATACCCAACACCAGTGTCAACACAAAAATGCTCACTCATATTTGACTTTGTACTGTAGCTGTTGCCTATCCAAAATTGAGTTATAAACTCTAATAACGATGGGCCGTGTAGTGAGATGATACCGAGAAAAAACGTTTGCAAAGATTCAAAGCGAGGTTTGAATTGACGCCGTCAATGTAAACTTCCTGAATCTCCAGATTACGAACGAACCAGAGTTAAGCAGTTACGAATGAAGCTTGAAATTTTCACATAAATAGTTATCGTATGCACGAAATCAATATAGTTGCTAGTGTTGTGTATCGGCAGGGTTTTGCCGATCATCGATGTGTACCTTTTTTTGGCTTGCCCATAATTATTACTTCGGCACGATATATCGACACCGGTGTTATCGCCAATAAAAAAACCAATGTTATCGTTTTTCTATCGGCGATAACACCGGGTACCGATAACTATCGGTGATAATTGTACGGTTTATTCCGTCGTACTTAAACGTTATTATTTTGTTACACAAAGTACGGAACATATTGTTACACGTGGCATACCACGCTATATACAGTAAAAAATACAACAGTAATATTATATAACGTACTATATTTTTTCGACTTATTGCTGATAAGGAATTTGTTGGTCTCGGAGCGATATATATCGAGACCCCTGGCCGTTCGGTAACCGAAAACTATCGGTATCGGCGATATCGCAATGGTTTTCTTGCCGATACAGAACACTAATAATTGCACATTTTACGGCAATAGTTGCTCCAATCTGTTTTGTTTTTAAAGGGCTTGACGACAAAATCGGGAAATGGTGTCGCGATAGGTTAAAGGAAACAAAAAAAACAAAGTAGCCAACACAATAAAAATAAGTAACTCGTCACCGTCCCAGTGGACAACAAAATTAGCGGCGCAGACCGCTTCCTGGAAACTTGCGACACCTTGTAATTTACATTTTTCGAAAAATTACGACGCTAACGACAAATCGCAAGCCACTGTTTATATATCTTAGCTGTACAATCGAGACGCCAATCATGACCCACCTATCGGTTTAAAACATAGTTGTTCACGGCGTTTAGTGCAAATGATTTAATCGCGACGAATTATACGTAACAAACGCACTGAACCTTTTGAAAAAATTGTAAAAATCATTAATGAATTTATGTCTGTACTATTTCGTACATGTAAACAAAAATGCATTTTAAATAATACCGCGGTTTGTAAGTTTTACGTTATAAATGCGAAATAGGCTATAGTGGAAGAGCGTAAAGCCAGGCTCAAATCTCGGCCAACGCAATATTTTTGTCAAAGTCCGTTTGTCTGATACTATTTGACAGGCAGAGATTTGCAACATTCCATGGCGGCTTCTTTCAAAAATAATTGAAGAAGACGTTCGTACATTTTTCAAACTTATCGCGCGCAAATAGTGTGACATTTCAAACGTCTATTTTCGAAAATGTCTGTACATTTTCAAAAAAGTAACGTACATGTTCCGTGTATTTCCTATTCAGTTTAATAGACATTAAATACCAATAACTACGATGTTTGTTTTCGTTAAATTCCGTACATTACCGTAAAAAAACCGTAAAATTTATAACTCTGTACCTTTTACATAGATTCTCCGTTCAGTTTACCGGACAGAAAGTACATCGCGTTTTTTTCCGATTTATTCAAAAGTCACGAATTATATGTTGTAATAGGAAAAAAGGAAAAAATCGCGCGATTTGAACAACTATGGTTTAAAACATAGTTCAAAAATAGGCGTTTCTATTGTAGGCCTTCTGTAGGTGCCTTTATCTTATGTTGTGTTATGGGCTTTTCATGTGATCTTCTTAGATCGCTAATTTTATCAGCGACCGTCCGATCGTCCAAATCTGACGGTTTAAATAAAAAATACCTCAAAACTCACAGAAAAATAATTTTTTGTTCGAATGTTTTTCAAAATTTAGACATGACGTTTAATTCTCTATCGATCGATGTGCAACTCAACCCTGTTACTATTTTTTTTCATTTTGCGACCAATACAATATGGGTCTTAAGGCCATATTGTATGTTTTTTGTACAATTGGCATATTGTATGGGCGTACTTTCACCTACTTTTGAACCATGGTTTAAAAGGGATTATTCATTATTGTGCATACTTTTCAAAGTTTCGCTTATAATATGCGCAGCGCTATGGGACATTGATCACATTGTAGATTTATAATGCGTTAGCTACTTAGCTTCATACTATATTTTATACGCTTAAAATACGGGTGTGTAGTAAGCTTAATGTTAGGGTTTGCCAAAACTGAACTAAATGAACCACTAGGGATAGTTAATTATGGGAATTGATCATGACAGTGACTGTTTTGGTTGCGCACAGTCACTTACGTCATTTTGTCATAAAACGTACGTTTGAAGTACATTGGTACAAATAAAGTACCGTTGAGCATAAATTTGACGGTCAATCGGTTGGACACCTTTGACTTTCATAATATTGTTTCAACCTCTTAAAATTTTGCCGCGCTTGCGAACGTCGACCGTCATAATAAAATTAGCAATTCACACGGCCGGCGAGCGTTTACGGTAACAAAACAGGTACTGTCGACGTATACAATCGTCACAAGCGTAAGTTACGATTTCGTCCTTACAGACATAGGGACACTTGAACACCGGGTCCGGCGGATCCGCGCTAAAATACAAAGTAATTTCGCTAAGTTACAAGTACATGGGGACACACCCTAAGTGTTACATTGAACTTAGACGCAAAGTGAAACGAAACCTATTGAAACTGAAAGTACTATAAGTCTCGTACGGAAATATTATAACGCACGAAACGAAATAAACTTTTATAATAAAACGAACCGGCGTAAAAACAGTCACTGTCATGATCAATTCCCTTAATTATTTATAGACGTGGCATATGCAAAACTGATAGTGTACGAAACCGTAAATAGACTTGAAATACTGTTAGCAAGGATGACAAATCTGTATACGTCACTACAGTACATTTTTTTCTATATTTTCTAAATGCTTAGGAGTACCTCCAGCTGTAAATTTTCCAAAACACTGAACGCTAAATTATGAGATCATATATCGATACAAAACGGAGGTTTTTTGTTTTGAGTCTTTGCTTTTCCTTTTTTTTCCTTGTTTTCTTTCGTTCTATTCGTTTGTTTCTTTGTGAAAATCTCAAATCTTTGTTCTCTTCTCCGGAATCGTTTTGGGCAAAACGTCAACAATGTGAAGACTGCGCCGACAATTATTTGAACTCCGTACACATTTCCTGCACGTACACTTTTCCTATTGGTTGAATTTTGTCGGTTCCTAGAACCTATATAATACAGATGATTAAAAATTTAAAATACGACATTCTTTCGGGGGAAATGACGCACGAATTTTTTATTTTTTTTTCAGTTTTTTACATAGGGACAAAAACAAAAACAGAATGCCCTCAGTTTCAAAAGACTGCGCGCCAATTTTCCAGCCTGGCAGTAACGCTCGATAATTTTTGAAATCAACCGTTAGCCCACCGACAAGCCGGCCGGTATAAATCCACCCACAAGCAGCCAAAGAAATCCAGTCGCCGAAATTACTCCCGAAGATCTTCTTTGCACTCTTTTTTTTTTGTCTTTTAGTCCAGCCGCCGACTGCTTCATCTCCTTCTGGAGTGCTAACTGGAGCTCACTACACGACAAAATATTTTCGACGGCCTTAGAGTCTTAGACCGGTTAGCTTTTAACATTTTCAGTGGCGCCAAAATAAGTTTAGGGTCTATTTTTTTTCCTTCCGTCTTCTCTCTCCGTTTCTTTCACTGCGCCAAAAATGGCGAATTTTTGGGCCGCGGTTGTGACAACTGTCACGTTTCTACTGTCTCTACCAGTGAGCTTCGGTTCAGGTTCGGAAAATTTCGGACAGGGGAACGAATTTTTGGAAACGATTCTGTGTCTAAATACGACTAAGGGACGAACTTTTTTCGATACGGCCGATAGGTTCCTTATGGGATCGAGAAATTCACTTCAAGGTAACGATTTTTTTTTTGTTTTAATTATATGATTTTATTTATTTATCTCCCTTGCAAATATTCTCTTTAATATTCTAATGGCTTTTCTCTTTAATTTTGTCATATTTTCATAATGGTTTTCTTTGTGTTCAAAATATGAAATTGATTCTTTCATTGACATGGGCTTCTTTTTTTTTTTCTTTTTTGGGGGGTGGGAAAATCTGATTGCTGGAAACTGTTTGTGTGGAAAAATGGATTTTTTAGCATGAGGGAAGCCATAGATTTCGAAGCGAAGATTAGGCCGAATTTCGGGAGGTACGAAGGAAATGGTCTCAACAATGTTCAATTTGAAGGATTATTTCATGAAAGTGGAATCACATTTATGGTGTGGGTTCAACCTCTGTTGATAAACAGATGCTCTTGGTCTTGATACACACAGTGGTCTCAGGCGGTCTTTTCTTCATTTATTTAAATAAGTATTTTTTGAAAACCATACATTTAATATTCTCTAAATACAACTAATTTTCTATACATTTTTTTAATACTTATATTTTGGTTCTCATGATAAATAAAACAATATGTTTATCATATTCTATTCTATCGTGAAAAAAACAAAAAGTCAACTATGTCTTTCGACTCCTAGTTTCTTAATTTCTCTCAACCCACTTTTTTTTTTTTGCAGGAAAGTACAAAAACCCATCCCATGGTAAAAGAATTCCTGGCCTTGAATTGGAACCAAATAATAAAAACTAAGTGGACCATATTTGGTGTGGTACTCCAAGATTCCCAATCCTCTCCCTCTTCCCCTATCGCTTATGTCCTCTTCCGTTCAACGGATAACGGAGAAATCGATCTCTATGTCCACGAAACGGAGGTCTCCGTCGCAAACAACGGTCGCCGTAAAATGCTGGAATCTACAGAGTCAGAAGAGATTTCACCCTCTCTCTCTCCCTCTTCCTCACCCTCTCCAATATTTTCTCCCTCTTCAAAAGAAGAGAGTTCTTACCCTCCCTCGTCGTCTCCCCCGCTGTCCTCTCCCCCCTTGTCTTCTCCACTGTCCTCTTCTCCTCAATCCTCTCTCCCATCCTCTGCCCCATCCGCTCCCTCCCTGTCCTCTCTCCCCCCATCCCCTCCACCATCCTCAACCCCCGTCCCCTCCCTCTCCCCCGTCCTCCCCCCCCCCCATCCTCTCCTCCCCTGTCCGCTCCCACGTCCTCTCCCCCCTCATCGTTGCCCTCCACTTCCCCCCTGTCATTTCCCCCGTCCTCTCCCTCGTCCTCTCCCCCATTCTCTCCTCCCCTGTCCTCTCCCAATTACTCTTCCACATTCTCTTCCCCATCCTCTCCCCCGTCCTCTCCCTCCCCCCCCATTTCCCTCTCCTCTCCATCTCCCTCCCTTTCCCCGTCCTCTCCAAATTACTCTTCCACATTCTCTTCCCCGTCCTCTTTAGATTCTGAAACTGTCTCTATGGTGGACTTTCCTTCAGTTCCGTTGTATTTCCGAGGATCTTCCGTCCCTCCATTTTCCTCTCCCTCCTCCCCCTCTTCTCCTTTTTATCCATCGACCCCAACCACTGCCACTGTTTCAGATTCTCTCTTTTTATATCCACTTCCCTCTCCTTCCTCTCCACCTCCTCTCTTCTCTGATTCTCCCTCTCCCTCTCCTCTGTTACCCCTTCCAAGCCCGAGTCTTCCTTCATTTTCTCCATCACCTCTTCCTCCCTCTCCTCCTCCCTCTCCTCCTCCCTTTCCTCCTCCTCCCTATCCTTCCCCTCCTCCTCCCTCTCCACCTCCTCCTTCTCCGTCTCCTCCTCCCTTTTCTCCTCCTCCCTTTTTTCCTCCTCCCTCTCCTTCTCCTCCTCCTCCTCCATCTCCTCCTCCCTCTCCTTCCCCTCCTCCTCCTCCTCCCTCTCCTCCTCCCTTTCCCCCTCCCCCTCCTCCTCCTCCTCCTCCTCTACGCTCTCACTCTCCTCCACCCTTTCCTCCTCCACCCTTTCCTCCTCCTCCCTCTCTTCCTCTTCCTCCCTCCTCTCCTCCTCCCTCCTCTCCTCCTCCTCCTCCTTCTCCTCCTCCTCCTCCTCCTCCTGCTCCTTTTCCCCCCTCCTCCACTTCTTTGCCTCCTCCCTCCGCTCCTCTCTCCCCTTCCCCCTTCCCTCCTCCTCGTCCTCCTCCCCCTCCTCCTTTGCCGCTCTCTCCTGCCTCTCCTCCTCCTTGTGACACCGACTACGGCTGCAGTGACGGCACGGCTTCGTCCAATGGAGCGTCACCGTGTACTCGCCAAAAATGTTTTTTAAATCCGAGGCCGTCCGTACTTTGTAAAAGAGGATCGTCAATTTATCCCACTTGTCTCTACGTGTGCTTATGCATGTGAAGGTGGAGAGAGGAAACAAAAAATGGGAAGATGAAAGGAAAGGAAAGGAAAGGAAAGGAAATGAAAGGAAAGGAAAGGAAAGGAAAGGAAAAGAAAGGAAATGAAATGAAAGGAAAGGAAAGGAAATGAAATGAAAGGAAAGGAAAGGGAAAGGAAGGGAAAGGAAAGGAAAGGAAATGAAAGGGAAATGAAAGGAAAGGAAAAGGAAAGAAAAGAAAAGAAAAGAAAAGATTGGAAAAGAAAAGAAAAGAAAAGAAAAGAAAAGAAAAAAAGAAATGAAGAGAATACAGATATAAAAACAGAAATTGTAGTCGTCGCCGTTGTCGTTGTTATGTTTTCTCCATTTTTGAAAACATAAATTTGGAAACAGGAATTCGGAGGGGGAATTTCAGATACGTCAAATATGGAAGATCCTTTTAGCTTTCATAGTCACCCATCTGCTGGAAAGATCTCTCATATTGGCGGATATTTGATTTTTACCTTCGCCTCGGCTTTTCTTTTCATGCTGAATTTTGTTCGGGTATTTGTCAAACCGATACAAAAGAGTACATCTGTTTTCATGTATAAAACACGTGTCGTCTTTGTATACTTTGCTGGGCTTTTATAAACAGCATTAAATAGAAATCTGATAGCTAATAGTTTGAATGAATATCGTGGCAGTTATAGATTTTGAATTTGCCCAAATACGATTCCATACGGTACAAGCGTTTCATCAAACAACTTTGAATCGCTTGTATCATAAACATGTGAATTTCTGTAAAAGATTAAATTCTTTATTTTTGTCGGATTAGGTGGGATACATTATTTTTTACTCAAAACACTATGATTTGCTACTTTTTTTTTTGTTAAGAAATTCACTGATAATTCATGAAATAAGAGGGAACACGTTTTGTGTCTCCGTTAGTTCCTTTTGTATCAATTAGTATTCCTAAAATATGTTGAGTTTTTCTATAATCTTATGTTTTAGTTTAGCATGTTAATGGTGAGATAAATAGATTAGTTCGTATGCACCAGAGAAACAATGCAGAGAAAAGTTTGCTATTGATCTGCTTTTACAAATTTTAGAGTCAAGAATATTGTTGTCAGCAGTTTAGTGTGGTCCGCAATAAGTACAGCGACTTAATTGATTGGCAAACAAATTTCGTGCGAAAATTTCATTTGCATTAGTTTTTATCTGTTTGTTTCGATTGATCTGCAATAGAGCAATAATGGGTTTTACAGCAAGACTGGTTTTCTTGTTACCTGCCCGAATGTGGTAAAAATGCTGAATTCAAATTTGGGTTTCCGAATGTGATAAAAATGATGAATTCAAATTGTGATTTCCGAATGTGATAATAATGGTGAATTCAAATTTTGATTTCCGGTGTTTAAAGTGGCAAAGCTGGAGAAAATTGTTTAAATTGATGCCCTGAAGTTAAAGTCAACCAAGGAAGGTAGAAACTGCCCCAATTTGTGTTTTTTTTGTTCTTTGTTCTTTGTAAAGTTGTGTGGCGAGGCTCATTTTTTATATTGTCCACAGTTTATAATAGTAATTTTGGCTGCAAAATTTCTGCGGATTATAGATTTTATTTTTGTGTTGGACAAATAGTGTGGACGATGTAGGACAAAAGGAAAAAATATTTGATTTGTTGCAATAAAGGATGGATAATGGAAGTAAACTTGAAATGACAGAAATTTCGGAGGTGTAAATGAAGAATGGAGATAATATTATGATGAGGTGATTTTCTTTGTTTTAGTTTCTCTTTGCTTTCTTAGGATTAACATCTCAGCTTAATCCTCATAAATTTCTTGTGACATATTTTCCCATCATAATGCAAAGGCACGCCTTTGATTTGCTTTTAGTTTTGCGAGACTATGGTCAATTTTAATGTCATGCAAATCTTGAATATTCCAAATGTCCTCCATAATTAGTGTGACCACTACGGCATGTGATTTAAACCATAGACCAAAAGTGCTAAAAAGACAAAAAAAGTGCTTTATGTGGTAACCCCTTTATTATAGACATATTATAACCAAGAAACAAGTATAATACATATACATAATTGGATTACCAAATATAGCGTTTGCACTTGTTTTCTCAATTTTTATCATGGTTTCCATAACTGCATTGTTCTAGTCGATTGAAAGACTTAAAACTGACTAAACTCTCCTAAAAATGACCAAAAAAATGACTAAACTTGACTAAAATTGAGTGGAATTGACAAAAATTTACTGAAATTGACATAAATTGACTAAAATTTATTCAAAAAGTTTTATGTTTATTGCACGAATCTTTAGCGAATGTTGCTATCTCTAACAATAAATATTGTAGAATATCGGTGATCTATAACACACTCCATTTATTTTGTCACCTTGAAAATTGTATAATTCATTTTCCAATGTCCAACAATTAATGGATTGATTGGAGGATGCAGAATGTCTGGATTTATAAAAGTCTTATTCCTTTCTCTCGCTTTGGTGTTCAATTTGTAAATATCTAATTTTTTGTGGTTTCTCGTGTCTCTAAATGCGCCAATCCTTTAAAAAATGTCTTTATTTTTGTTAGGGATTTTTAGGGTTACTTTTTATTCAATTAAAATGTTCAATACCTCCTAGCTTCAAACAAAGAACAAACCAACCAAAATCCAAAACCTCCTCCTTCCTCCTCCTTCCTCCTTCCTTCAAACTTTGCTGTCCAGCCATTTCCATCTGGAGACTTATCTTTTTACGGCGCACGTACGGAAATCCCTAGATACCAAAACTAAACTGTACACCGCGAATCGCAATTAGGGTTAATGTTTTTTTTGCCACTTAAAACATCTTTTCTCCCTACACACATGTCGGATTGTGGATCTGACGGCTGCGATTGAAAGGTAAGATTCTCAGCTTCCGATTGGCTGTCTCAAATTGAAAATCGGACAAGTGTGTACGGAGAAATGATATTTAAGTGGCAAAAAAAACATTAACGCTAATAGCGATACACAGTGAACTGAAACTAAACTGCGAACAGGATACAATCTTTGGGCGCATCACAATTCTGTTCACAAAATTCAAAACCGTAACAAATTTAATCAACCGAATTAAATAATATCGAACTAAACGACAACTGACGTGGACTCGACGTCACGGTTATTGACTTATCGTACACAATCAGCTATAATTGTACAATCGTACGGTAAAACTTTTCTTCCTTTCGGATAAACATTGGCAATGCTGAAGTACTTCAGGACGGATCTTGACGACTGGACAATTTTGGCTGCTTGTGGATGGATTTTTACCGGCCGGCTTGTCGGTGAGTTAACGGCGATCTACAGAAATATCGAGCGTTACCGCCAGGCTGGAAACTCGAGCTACGGAGTTTTTCTATTAAAACCGAGAGCCTCCGGTTTCGGTGTCCCGATGCAATAATTTTTCGGGTCAGAGAATCACTACAGTACTATGCAGTACTATACATTACAGTACAGTACTGTACTTTAAAGTACTGTACAGTACAGTATTCCTCCCCATAAAAGAAATCGTAGCTTATCTAGGTTCACACTTCACAGCGTCGAAGCTTCCGAGAATTTTACAAAAAGAAAGCGAGAACGTCTGCGCCAATGAAAATCGAGCGCGTGTAGGCCGGTTAGACAAACTCTAGGTACTGTAGTCCCCACTGGTTTAACAGTATACCATAGTATACTCTGTATTATACGTGGTATTTTGGCGAACAAAAAGTAAAAAACTAAATAAAGTAAAATACGCATACGGGAGTGCAGGTCATCTAAAATTGTGTGGGGACTGTTTCCGCACCTTTTTTTTGTGCTTTGTGAAGATTTCTTGTGCTTAATGTACGAAGAAGTACAAAGGCGCAAATTTAAAATCTAAAGATTGAAATTGTCGGTGTTCGTACACAGATTTACAGTACGGTTTTGAAAAGATAAATCGTCGAGATTCAATGAACTTTGTCAGCAATTTCAAGCCCAGCGTGGCATGATTTTAGAGGCTCTCAGTCGTACAGATTTAACCTGACATGATTTGGCAGGATTCGAAAATAAAATCGTAATAGCTGGATGAATACAGAGATTCTATTACGTAGGAAACGTCATTCTTGATAAAAACAGCCTGTACTATTTTGGCGTACAGCTTTGTATACCTACACCGTGAATCGCTATTAGCGTAATGAAATAGATAGCGTAATGAAACAATTAGCGTTATTTACGCTAATTGGGAATGTCGTTTTTTTTGGAAATAATTTTTATTCTAATTTTTCGTATACTCTACGTGTATAAAATCACACCTTTATAAGACGTGGCTTTAAAAAATGTTTCGTCAAATGTTTAATCTCATATGCTTTTTAATCTTATTTTTAATAAAGGTTTTT